>JAQGCO010000025.1:0-19655 GCA_034700925.1 Acrobeloides cf. buchneri Gr-Nem-00862
ACTAAAGTATTTGCCAACGGTCTTAATTAAAGTTGTTTCTACACCCATTTTGGACACTTTTAGCAAAAAATTTCGGAAAAAATCGGAAAAAAATTTTTTACGTGGCGGTCTCTATTTATGAGACGAACAAAATAACACCAAAATTATCCAATTTGAAAATTGTTTTGGGTTATTGAAACGAAATCTCTGATTCATGTTTTCGTTTCAATAACCCAAAACAATTTTCAAATTCGATAATTTTGGTGCCATTTTATTCGTTTCATTGCTTAGATTCCAAATTCCTGATTCAATCAAAAATTGTTTATTGACAAGAAAATACAATTCGATTTTTTTAGGCACAAGTTCTCATGAAGGTGAACTATGGATCATCAATCGACACCAATTTCGCCGTAAACGTTCCATTCGAGACCACGGTGGTTCTAGTCAACAGGGCAAAGTTTACGGGCTTGCACGTGAATGTGGTCGACACTGCAGCTTGAGGCTCAAAGCCGGCGAGAACGAACAAGAAATTCATGCTCGATTTTCAAGATTCAAGCTCAGCTCGAAATCTCATCATAGGTGGGAAAGACAGTGTGGACCAAATGAACCGACGCACTAAAAAACCCTGATTCATGTTTTCGTTGTAATACACAAACTTTACACAGACACCAAAATGATCCAATTTGAAAATTGTTTTGAGTTATTGAAACGAAATCCCTGATTCATGTTTTCGTTTCAATAAACAAAAATAATTTACTTAAATAATTTTGATGTCGTTTTATTCGCCTCAAATTGCCTGAATCAGGGTCAGGTTACGCTTCCTTGATCCTGATTCAGGGTATTGAAGCGAAAACTAAATTTTTGGAAAATTCGATCGTCGGTTCATTTGAGACACCATATAATCATCCTTATATAAGTTTGAGCATGTTCTAATTTAGAAAATCTCCATCAACACATGAGTTCAAGACCAGGAATGTTGTGCCATTGGTTCAGTACATGGACTCGGAGAATCAAACACATGCGCGTCTTTTACGGGTTTCTCCTGATTGTATATATTCAGCACATGTGAATGGTTCCCAAGAAACGAGTATTGTCAATTTATGTGATCGGCATGGTGGCTTGGTAGGTTATATAGAACTAGACTTTTTTTAAGGAAATCAAATTGTTTGAGCCAGAAAAATTGATTGTTCTGAATCGTTGTAGTTGTTGAGAAAATTACGTTTGAAATTATTCATGTTTTCGTTGTAATACATAAACTTTTTTGAATTTTTTGCGGAAAAATCGATTTTTTAAATTTTCATAAAATGTGAACATTGTAGCAATTTGTATAGCTAAATGAGACAAACAAAATGACATAAAAATTATCCAATTTGAACATTGTTTTGGGTTATTGAAACGAAAACATGAATCAGGGTTTTCATTTCAATAACCCAAAACAATGTTCAAATTCGATCATTTTGGTGTCATTTTATTCGTCTCATAGAGTTGTAAAAAATTGCTACAATGTTCACATTTTATGAAAATTTACAAAATCGATGCAAAAATTGACAAAAAAATTCAAAATTTTGTGTATTACAACGAAAACATGAACAATTTCTCAACAACTACAACGATTCAGGACATGCCGTAAAAACAAAAAATGCTCCGTTTTTCATGAATTTAATTTTTACTTCGAGTTTTTTTCCGAGTGGGCTGGTCCTTTAATTTATTTTCCTATTTCCAAGTGCCGTTAATTTCTCGCAGTTATTAATAGAAACCCGTAAAAAGTTTTTTGCCTTGTCTCGGATATATCAAATTTATAACCTTCGCAATTGACAGTCGTTTTTTCCAAAGGACAAGCGGTGTTCCTTGGTCGTTATTGACTTCTTTTGTTATAATAATAGACAGCCAAAATGAATGGCTGTCTCGATATAACACATCTGGACAACAAGAATATAAGTGTAAAATTACATAATAAAAAGTGCAACTGCTTTCGATGTTCTATGAAATATATCAATATTTGTGTAAAATGCACACATAGTCTGTTTCGACGAGAGAGGAAATAAAAGTGCTGCCCATATAGCTCAGTGGATAAGTAAGGCAACCGTCCGATTTGGCAAGTTAGGGACCCGCAGGGTCAAAACATTAGAATTTCAAAAAAAATTTTTGATTTTCATTGCTCCATAAAAATCAAAAAAATTTTTTTGAAAGTCTAAAGTTTTGACTCTGCAGGCCCAACGTTGCTTAACTTGCCAGATCGGACGGTCGCCTTACTTATCCACTGAGCTATTTGAGCAGTCTCTCGCTAAAACAAACTATAGGTTAAGTGTGAACAAAGATCACGACCGAAATTTAAGCCATAAGATTATGAAAACTAGGAAAAACAGTCTTTTTCGCAAATCACCTTCTTCACATACAGAATAAGCTCAAAAAATTTTCAGTTTGGCACATTGGCACTAGAAGATGGCGCATATATCATCGAACCATTGGATATCCATCACCCTCATCCCGCAAGACAAGAAGACATGGAAGAATCCGAAACCACTCCAGAGTTAAGGCGCGTTCGTCGAAGCTATGATATGTTACCGCATTTGATCTACAAATCGAAGTCTCATGCCTTTGAAAAGCCAGTAGTATCATCGGACTCTCAAACTTCATTCCAAAATCTTTCATCGTCAAACGAATTTCAAGATAACTTATTCCCTGACTCTTATGTTAACAATACGGCCTGGGAGGACATACAAAGTAATTGTTTATCTTATAATAGCGGAAGAAAAGGGTTAAGGGATAATGGTTAACCCTTATCTGAAGCATTAAGAAATAATGGTTAACCCTTATCTTAAGCGTTAAGGGATAATGGTTAACGCTTAAGAGTTAACCATTATCTGCCTGTGTTTGGTCATTCACTTTTGCATGCTCGTTGAATATCGCGAGCGGCAATCAGTAGCAGATCAAAGAAAGAAAAGGCACTTTCTAGCAACAACCACTTTTTTCAATCGACGTAAAGCCGCAATAAAATGGACTTAAGAAAGTAATGAAAAGGGAAACACATTGTTAAATTTTTTACAACTTTTTCTAGCTAATGTCGGACAAATTGCAAAATGCTTCGTACAAAATACAAATGAGCGAGCGCTTTTTCTTGAAATTTTAAATAAATTAAGCGTATTTAAAAAATGTAAAATTCAGGGTTTTCGTGTCAATATTCAGGCCAATTTAAATCCGTTTCCAGACAATAAAGTTGATCCTTCTTTATGTTTTAATGTCGGCGACGGATGAACGTCTAAAAGACGTCGATTCATCATTTTCTTAAGCCAAGATTATAGCTTTTTTGGAATTTCTTTTAATGATTGTCTAAGAATAGCAATGCTAATGCAAATTTTCTAAAGTTACCGAAAAAATTTTTTGGGATCGAAAATTTTTTTTACTAAAATGACCCATATAAGGGAAATTTTATGTATGAAATCGATTGCACGCATTCCCGAAACATGAAAACGCTTTCTTGACCCTGATTCAGGGAATGTAGTTGGTGTATTGACGCGAAAATTGAAAAATTTCTATTTTCATCCAGAAAGCATCCATTGGGGGGGGGGGGGGTAATTTTATACGGGGAATCGATTACAAATATTTTCTAACATGAAAAAATTATCTTGACCCTGATTCAGGGAATGGAGTTGATGTATTGACGCGAAAATCGAAAAATTTTCTTTTTCCGCCCGTACACCAACTCCATTCTTTTTTGTCAATTTTGAGCTCAAAATGGATATTTGACTTAATTTTGAACCCAAAAATCGATTTTTACCTCAATTTTTAACTCAAAAATCAAATTTTTGCTTTTATTTTGAGCTAATCTTGATTCAGGGAATATGTGTATCGAAACGAAAATAGGCTAATTCAGAGTCAGGGAAGAGTTTTCAAGGTTCGAAAATGCTCACAATCGATTTCTTGCATAGGAAAACCCAGATAGGGTTATTTTGGTAAAAAATTAAAAAACTTGAAAATTTTTGAAAAAATCGCACAAAAAATGCATCGGTTGTTGGGGACCATCTTGTAATTTGTAAATTTTAGTAAGACAAGAGCGTTCAAGAAGATCGGCGAATTCCTGGGATCACTTTGTTGAAGTCTTGGTCGTCGCTGACTATAAAATGCTTCTCTATCATCAAGGAGATCTCGAAAGCTACATTCTCACACTATTTTCCACTGTATGCCTTTGTCATAATAACACAAAAAGAATCCTTTCACGGAGTCCTAAACTTGCAAAAAAATTGCGCTTGTAGCCGAATGGCTAGGACTCTAGATCTGCAGTTTCTAACGGAGTGGGTTCGATCCCGGTAGTAAGAAACTGCAAATCTAGAGTCCTAGCCATTCGGCTACAAGGGCTTTTTTTCGACGCGCAACTTTTTTTTGCAAGTTTCGGACGCCGTGCTTTAGGTCGCCTCAATCTACCGTCATAACACACTTCGCGCCTCCATCAACATTATCGTAGTTCGCATTTTGATATTGAAAAGCGAAAGAGTAAGCTTAGGTAGAACAAACTTCAGGGTTATATGTAATTTTCAGGCTGGACCGTTAATTTCAAATCGAGCCCAAGATACCCTTCAACAATTCTGTGCATGGCAACAAAATTACAATGACCGAAATGACGACGCTATCAACCACCATGATGTCGCCATTCTTATAACACGACATGATATCTGTCGAGCTACGAACAAATGTGATACGCTTGGTCTTGCCGAACTTGGTACAATGTGTGATCCGTTGAGAAGTTGTGCCATTATTGAAGACAACGGTCTTTCAGCCGCTTTTACCATAGCCCACGAGTTAGGGCATATGTAAGCGAAATCAGTTTTCACTTATTAGCATACAAAAAAATATTATGTAGCTTCAACATTCCTCATGATGATGAAAGAAAATGTGGTACCTACATGGCCTTGAACAAGCATAATTATCATATCATGGCACCAACTCTTGAATACAATACACACCCTTGGTCGTGGTCTGCTTGTAGCGCGGCAATGCTCTCCAAATTCTTAGAGTAAATTTTGGAGCTACTACACAATATGAGGAGGGGATACCCACGTGAAAAATTTTCATCAAAAAACAATATCGCCAATCGTCTCAGCTCGCTGAGCGCTTCAAAACGAGTACCATATCATGGAGTTTTGTGCGTTTTACTCATGGCCAAGTGGCTAAAGTGATAGATTTGCAGTTAATAGATTGGGGGTTCGAATCCCGGCCGAAATTAAAGTTGTCTAAATTCCATGAAAATTTTTGCATACCCATATTTTGGCCTCTAAAACACTTTGTTATCATTTTTTGGCCAATAAATACTTGCTGGAGCTGTATAGCAAGATAGGTTTAAAAAAAAGTTAAAATCATTATTACTATACAGCTTTCATTAGGCCTAGGCTTAGGCTTAGGCTTAGACCTAAGCCTAGGCTTAGGCTTGGGCATTGGCCTAGGCTTAGGCTTAGGCCTAGGCTTAAGTTTAGGCTTAAGCCTAGGCTTAGGCTTAGGCTTAGGCCTAGGCTTAGTCCTAGACCTAGGCTTAAGTTTAAGCTTAACTCTAGTCTTAGGCTTAGGCTTAGGCTTAAGCTTAGAATTAGGCCTAGACCTAGGCTTAAGTTTAAACATAGGCTTAAGCCTAGGCTTAGGCTTAAGTTTAGGCTTAGGCCTAGGCTTAAGTTTAGGCTTAAGCCTAGTCTTAGGCTTAAGCTTAGGCTTAAGCTTAGGCTTAAGTTTAGGCTTAAGCCTATGCCTAAACTTAGTCCTAGGCCTAGGCTTAAGTTTAGGCTTAAGCCTAGTCTTAGGCTTAAGCTTAGGCTTAAGTTTAGGCTTAAGTTTAGGCTTAGGCTTATGCCTAAGCTTAGGCTTGGGCTTAGGCCTAAGCTTATATTGTTTTTTGATTTTAACCTTTGCCTCAACTATTCTGATTTTTGTTACGCGATGGTAACCATTCGAGTGTTAACATCCCTTATTTTAGTGCCAATCGAGCACAAACCCAGTGCATTTTGGACCAGCCTATAGAACGCCGATACTATGATCAAATGTTCGAAAATCCAGCACCCGGTGCCAAGTATAGCGTGAACCAACAGTGCCAATTTGTCTTCGGTCCCAGCGCGGAGATTTGCCCGTATATGGTAGGAGATTCGAATCAACCTTATTGTTATCTATTATAAATTTAGCCAACATGCCGTCGTTTATGGTGTTCTACATACTACGGCTATCAAATGGGCTGTCGGACACAACATATGCCCTGGGCAGACGGAACTCCATGCGGTGACAACATGTGGTGTCATCGTGGTCAGTGTGTTGGCATGTCGCCATCGCAACGTGAGAAGCAAGACGGTGCTTGGGGTGAATGGAAAGCTTGGGGCGATTGTTCGCGAACTTGTGGAGGTGGTGTACAAAAGGCACTTCGAGATTGCGACAATCCTAGGTAAGCAAAATATTCGCGACTTCACTCGGGATCGAACCAGCAGCGCTCAGCACTGTTTCCAGCGCCTTAGACCACTAGGCCACTCGCCACCTGCGAGTGCTTACTCCAACTTTGCACTTAACATAAACCAGTTTAGCTACTAAATATGTAATCAGCAAAAAATTTTCAAATTCTTTTTAGGCCCATGAACGGTGGAAAATATTGTGTTGGACAACGTGAGCGTTATCGACCATGTAACATTCAAGAATGCCCATGGGATACACCCGGCTTCAGAGAGGTCCAGTGCTCCGAGTTCGATAACCGAGACGTTGGCATTCATGGGGTGTCGCCACTCACAAAATGGGTGCCCAAATATGCTGGAATCAGTGAGAATGAACGATGCAAATTGTATTGTCGCGCCAAAGATTCGGCGGCTTTTTATCTGCTTCGCGAAAAGGTTTTGGATGGCACACCGTGTGATCGGAATGGCGATGATATTTGCATCGATGGAACGTGCCACAAGGTTTTTTGTATATGTTACTGTTTTATCTGAAAATCATTTTTATTTGATAAAACTAGTTTTATAGGTTTAGGCATAGGCTTGGGCTTAGGCTTGGGCTTAGGCTTGGGCTTAGGCTTGGGCTTAGGCTTGGGCTTAGGCTTGGGCTTAGGCTTAAGCTTAGGCTTAAGCTTAGGCTTAAGCTTAGGCTTGGGCTTAGGCTTAAGCCTAGGCTTAAGCTTAGGCTTGGGCTTAGGCTTAAGCCTAGGCTTAGGCTTAGGCTTAGGCTTAAGCTTAGGCTTGGGCATAGGCTTAAACTTAGGCCTAGGCTTAAGCTTAAGCTTATGCTTGGGCTTAGGCTTGGGCTTAGGCTTAGGCAAACTAGTTTTATCAGATAAAACTGCTTTTCATATAAAACGGTAACACATATTTAAATAAAACATTGGTTATGAAAAATATATTTAGGCTGGTTGTGACCATCGTCTAGGATCAGAGATGAAGCGTGACGTGTGTGGAATTTGTGGAGGTGATGGAAGCACTTGTCATACAGTTGAGGGAGTCTACAACGAGCGAGTTTCCTTCGGATACAATGAAGTCTTCAAGATACCAGCTGGTTCTGCTAATATTGATATCACGCAGAAGGCTCATAAAGGGAACAAGGATGATGACAACTATTTGGGCATGTTCAATATCGAATCAATTCATCCATACAACCATTTTTTTAGCTCTTCGATCCGCTAACGGAGAATTCATCCTCAACGGCCAATACCAAGTCTCGGTCTTTCGACAGCAAATTTCCATTCAGGACGCTGTGTTAGAATATTCTGGAAGTGATCAGGAGCTGGAACGAATCAATGGAACTGGCCCGATTCGAAGCGACATTTATCTGCATGTCTTGTGTGTGGGTAACCTCAATCCGCCGAACATCCATTACAAATACATGGTTCCCAGATCCACAGATCATCGTCATGTACAACAACACCATACAACATCGTTCTATTGGCGTATCGCGGATTATTGGACCGATTGCTCGGCTAAATGCCAAGGTTTGTAAACTCATAAGCCAAGCTCGGTTTATATTACCTTGGCAAGGTGGACTCGAACCCTCGACCTTCGGGCTCTAAAATTGACTAAAACAATAAGCTTGAAATCGAACGACTAGTATCAACAAGCCCAAGTGGCGCAATTGGGAACGAGTCAGTTTTAGAGCCCGAAGGTTGAGTGTTCGAGTCCATCTTGGGTAGAATTCATTTTGCAATTTCATGATAATCAAATATCATTTTTGCAGGAAGCCAGAAACAACAACTGATTTGTGTGGATGCTTTGAGTAATCGTCAAGTAAACGAAAGACACTGTACTGGACACCGACCGGACATCCAACAGAGAATGTGCAATGTGGACTGCTTTGCAAAATGGCAGACCAAAGAGATTAGTGGGTGCTCAGCACGCTGTGGGCGCGGAGAAAAACACCAACTTAGTACGTGTGTACTAGCTTATACGAATGGGCGTGAAGACCCCGTAGCTGATCAAGAATGCATCCAGGCTGGTTTACCACGTCCGCTTGACCGAGCGCCATGCTATTCGGATTGTTCTGGCCGCAAGTGGGCCTACTCTGAATGGACAACTGTAAGCTATAATAAATCCTTATATATTAAAGGCTGTTTGTGCTATCTTCGTCACCTTCCGTCAATCGATAGGGCTCAATGAGAGAAGAAAAACGACACCGAAATCATGGGGGTACCCTTCAGGAAAATTTTTTAGCCCCTTTTTAAGTCTTATAGGGCAATTTTAATAACAGCGATTTGGAGGCCTACATGGCCGTGTTGCGAAGACGCTCGGCTCGTAGAGATTGCTCTCAAGTTCGATCCCCAGCTGGGCTAAAAAGATTTTGACGGAACAAAAAAACTCGGTCCCCCAGTTTATTAACTTAAACATCCATTCATTCTAGTGTTCGGCAACATGTGGTACAACCGGAATTAGCCGGCGAAATGCCTATTGTATTGATGATTCGAACCGACAAATTGATATCCGGCACTGTGAGACGATTCCCCGAGAAGCCAGTGAGACCGAGTGCAATCGCATACCATGTCCAAAATGGGTGTATGGCCATTGGTCAGAGGTATACTTCATTTTTTCAAAAGAAATTTTCGAGATCAGTCGTACTTTCGGGGAAGTTGATTCCATGTGAAAGAGCAAAAAATTCTGAGCATTTTTTGCTTTTGGACCACTACTTGAAAATCTAATGGTAAAGAGATATGAGTGAAATAAAAAAAAGTTCAAATGAGTTTGAACATTGAAACGAAGGGATTGAATTAAAAAAATTTCAGTTTTTGCTTATAAAGTTTAAAAATTTAAAGGTTTAATTTAAAAAAACGCGGTACTTTTCATATCTCGACGAGACGAACAAAACGACACCAAAATTATCGAATTTGAAAATTGTGTTGGGTTATTGAAGCGAAAACCCTGATTCATGCTTTTCGTTTCAATGTTCAAACTCGTTTGAACTTTTTTTGTTTCGCTCATATCTCTTTACCATTAGATTTTTATGTAGTGGTCCAAAAGCAAAAAATGTTCAGAATTTTCTGCTCTTTCTCGTGGAATCAACTTCACGAAAGTAAACTGGTCTTTTAAGTGTTCTCGATCTTGTGATGGAGGCATTCGTATTCGCCATGCATCTTGCCAAAACGCTGCAGGCCAAGAGGTCGATCAACAATTCTGCTCACAAAATGAGAAGCAAGACCGTGAAAAATGTAACGAACATGTCTGCACACAATGGAAATTTGGAAATTGGTCACCCTGCTCGGTCACCTGTGGAACTGGCTTTGAGACTAGAAGTGCACAATGTATTGATCGGGAAGGTCGTGCTCTTTCAGATGACCGTTGCGATCATAGGGAGAGGATTGTGCAAAAACAGTGTCTTCAACCAGATTGTCCCAGCTGGAAACTGGGCTCATGGTCGGCTTGCTCGGTTTCATGTATGGATGGGTGGAGTTCCCGTTTGGTGATGTGCGTGGATGCCAGTGGGCTAAAGCTTCCTGATGAAAAATGTCTTAAAAAAGGCGAAACGAGGCCACCCAGTCATCAGCCCTGTAATCATGGGCCATGTCCATTCTGGAGACCAACCGAATGGTCAACAGTAAGATGAATTTTTCATTTATTCAATTATATATGTTACCGTTTTATCTGGAAATCAGTTTTATTTGATAAAACTAGTTTTATAAGTTTAGGCATAGGCTTAGGCTTGGGCTTAGGCTTAGGCTTGGGCTTAGGCTTAGGCTTGGGCTTAAGCTTAAGCTTAAGCTTAGGCTTGGACTTAGGCTTAGGCTTAGTATTGAGCTTAGGCTTAAGCCTAGACTTAGGCTTGGGCTTAGGCTTAGGCTTAGGCTTAGGCTTAAGCTTAGGCTTGGGCTTAGGCTTAGTCTTGAGCTTAGGCTTAAGCCTAGACTTAGGCTTGGGCTTAGGCTTGGGCTTAGGCTTGGTCTTAGGCTTGGGCTTAGGCTTAAGCTTAGGTAAACTAGTTTTACCAGATAAAACTGATTTTCAGATAAAACGGTAACATATACATTTCTAGTGCTCTGTTGCATGTGGTAGTGGGATTCGGCAGCGAGAAGTCGAGTGTGTTTATCGCGATCAAATCGTAGATGCTAGTCTTTGTCCAGAAAGCCAGAAACCCAAGATTCAAGAGTCTTGCACTTTACTTGCTTGTGCATTTTGGGATCTTTTGCCTTGGTCATCGTGTTCAGCTAGTTGTGGGAGTGGTGTCCAAAGACGTATGGTCCAATGTGTTCGAGGTTCCAATAAACTAATTGTTGGTGAAAGAGAATGCAAGGTAATCAGCCAAACCTTAATACCATCGTGTTCCCCGCATAAAAATGTGAATATACAAAAAATTTTATGACTTTTCACGACAAAATAAAAACAATGGCTTCTGACACGTGATCGAACCCGCGCCCTAAGAATTAATGCAGAGCGCTTTAGCCACTCGGCCATAGCAACACCCTCATAACTTCCATTACGTTATCACAAAAATCGTTATCACTGTTATCAATAGTGATCATGATTGTTTAGGAAGAAAAGCCAAAAACTGAAAGAACTTGTGAACGTGATCCATGTCCAAATGCGAAATTGGAAATTTACTGGGCCACTGGGCCATGGACCGAATGCTCGCAGTCTTGTGGCAATGGTACCCAACGAAGAATCGTCGTGTGTCATGATCACATCCGTGAGCTTGGTGCTGAATATTGTACTCAACTCGAGAAGCCGCCTAACACTAGGGAATGTAACATTCGCCCATGTGCTCAATGGTCCGTCGGTGCGTGGCAACCGTGTCCAGCTACGTGTGGCATACATCATGTCCAAAGAAGAAGAGTCAGTTGTGTGCCAATTGGAAAGAAGAAAGAGATCGAAATCAACTCGGTTCTTGATGAATTGCCCGAGATAGATTGTGATCCGGCTGCACAGCCTGAAGCGGTTCGAAATTGTGGACTTGAGGCATGTCCGGTTGAGCAGAAACCAGTTTATGGCAATTGGACGACTAGTGGTTGGACGGAGGTATGCAAATACACAACTAAGCTTAGGCCTAAGCCTAATTCAAGGACTAATTTTCACTGCGTTCATGTTTTCGTTGTAATACACAAAATTTCAAAAATCGCCAACTTTTAACGCAATTTTCTCAAAAACTACAACGTTTCAGAACATGCCATAAAAACAAAAAATGCTCCATTTTTCATGAACCTTCCGAATATATCATTTTTTCATAGTCTTTTTCGAGTGGCTGGTCCTTTAAATTCGGGGTTTTATACTATCATTCAACAATGTCAAAAATTTAGTGCTCTGTCTCATGTGGTAATGGATGGAGACGGAGGAAGGTCCAGTGTACTTTGGAATTATGCATCGAATCCGAGAAACCTCCTGTTATGGAACAATGTAGTAATGGTGAATGCAAAAAGGCTTCTTGGCAGATAACACCATGGTCATCTGTAAGTCTTCTATGTGTAATGCAAAAAGCATATAGGGAGTTTTTCAGTGTGAAAAATCGATTGCGCGCATTATCGAAACTTGAAAACGCTTCCCTGATTCAGGGAAGAAGCAAGTATATTGAAGCGACAATAGGCTAATTCAGGGTGACGGAAGCGTTTTCAAGGTTCGGCAATGTGCGCAATCGATTTTTGTAAAAAAACGAATTTTGGCAAAAAATGAATTTTGGCCAAAAGTCAAATTTTTGCCTAAAAATCGAATTTTTGTCAAAAATAGCGTAATGCAAAATTTTCCTTTAGTGCTCTGTAACTTGTGGCAATGGAGGCTACCAAGAAAGAACGGTTTGGTGTCAAAATGAGATTAATGGTGGCCAAAAAGTGGATGACTCGGAATGCCTAAAAGACGAGAAAAAGCCCATCTCCCGTCGAGGGTGTGCTTTACCAACATGCATCAAAACATCGAACGTCCTCATCAATCCAATAGCCAAAACGAATTCGATTGACGCTGACAGCTACACTTGGCAATCTGGAAAGTGGAGTACGGTACGTGAAAAAATTCTCCGTGAGCATGAGCTTAACCATCATCGTCGACTTGAAATGCTTCGGATAAGGAATCGGAATGATCGTAAACGGCACCAACACCATGCACGCGACCGGCACCCGTACAGGACTTGATAAAACACACATTCCTTCCAATTACCATATCCGAATTAGGAATAGCACGATGCTTGTGAACTTTTTGTAAAGATAGATTATAACATTTTTCATGGTTACAAAATTTCGGCTACTTGGCGTAATGGATAAGGAAGCCGCCCGTCCGATCTGGCAAGTTAAGCAACGTTGGGCCCACAGGTTCGATCCCACTAGGGAAAAAAATTGACAAAATTTTGATCTACAAAAAACTTACAGATGACCATGGTGTTTTCTTACAAAACATTTTTGCTTCATTCTTTGTAAAGATATCGAAATTTTCGGATCGAGTCTACGGGCCCAACGTTGCTTAACTTGCCAGATCGGATGGGCGGCTTCCTTATCCACTTCGCTATTCACTTCTTATCCACAAGTAGCCGAAATTTTTCGTAAAGCTAGCCATGAAAAACGTTATAGATAGAAATGATTTTGCACTGTTGCAACCAAATGTTAGTGTTTGTTATATTGTCTTCACCCCAATGTGTTGTCTGTGTTTATACTCACCTTTATTATATAGGCCACAAAAATCTCATATATATCCATTCTAGTTCGGAGGAAAGAGAGAGAGGTTCGTCCAAAAAAAGTTGTCCACTTTTGCTACATTCTATATTGTATCGCACTATTTTATTTATCTCTTCTTATTATTTCTTGTGTGCAATTTTCTAAAACGGGCTTTATTTTCTTTACATATATTTATTTTATAATTTAGTTAGCTTAGAGTAAAAGGGTACGCAGGAAAGAATCGAATTTCCAGGACTAGTCCACTCGGAAAAACGCTATGAAAAAGTTTCTCGGAAAGTTCATGAAAAATGGAGCCTTTTTTGTTTTTACGACAATCTCTAAATCGTTGTAGTTTTTGAGGGAATTGCGTTTGAAGGTGGTTTGAACTTTTTTGTATTACAACGAAAACATGTACCTGATAGTTTTTCCCTGAATCAATAAATTCTGCTTATTGAGAAGAAAATAATTCAAAATTCTTGAACATTTAGGAAAAATAAATAATAGCATTTTTTATAACTCGACGAGGCGAATAAAATGACACCAAAATGATCCAATTTGAAATGGTTTTGGGTTATTGAAACGAAAATTCTGATTCATGTTTTCGTTTCAATAACACAGAACAATTTTCAAGTTGGATAATTTTGATATCATTTTGTTCAAATTGTTGAAGTTGGCAATTTCTTGAAATCTGTGTATTACAACGAAAACATGAAAATTCGTCTCCTGAATCAATAATTGTTTTGTATTGGCACGAAAATTCAAATTTTTGTTGGCAATTTTCGTAAGTTGATGAAAAACGAAAAATTTTTTGAAATTTTCACGTCAATACACACATCTTTTATTGATTCAGGGAAGAATTTTCACGGAGTTCATGTTTTCGTTGTAATACACAGATTTAAAAAATCGCCAGCTTCAACAATTTGAACAAAATGATTAGTAGGATTCTTTCCTAGTGCCGAGTAAAGCAATGTCATTTCCTAAGTCAGTTTTTTATATATAGTACGTTTTTTGTCTATTATGATATTGTTAGATATATTTTCATTGTGCTCAGTTGCAGCGTTCTTGTCTTCTCTCAGTTAAGTTTTTTCCACTTTTATATATACAGTTATGAAGCACCTATATGTCACTATGTATTATGTTGTATCGTCGGAGTTGATTGTATGTGTTTGTGTTATTAATAAACAAGAGTTATTTTATATATATATGAAAAACAATCACAATAATAATATTCGTCATAACGATGAAAATTATGATCTTCATGGTAGGTCTCTATTACAGGGTGAGCCAAAAAAACCGTATTTTTGCGTTTTTTGGTGAAAATTTTTCAAACAATTTTTTCAAAAATCACCTATAAGGGGTATTTTCATGCGATTTTTGAAAAAGTTTCAAAAAAATTTTTTGCCAAAAAATGCAAAAGTACGACTTTTTTGGCTCATCTTGTACTTTTCTTTCTTGCTTCTCGTTTTCTATCGCTTGCTTTACTAATACTGTACGTATATGTAACTAACATTTAGTAAAGCCTATTTCAAACCCAACTGCTAAACTTTTTCTTAGATGTTGGTAGGAAGTGATCCCGTCCGATCTGGCAAGTTAAGCAACGTTGGGGCCGCCAAGTTCGATCCCGCTAGGGTCAAAACTGTTGAAAAGTTGACAAAAGTTTCAACCTTATCGGGGATCGAACCTGGCATCTAAGTACAGAAAAAGTTTAGCATTTAGGGTTGAAATGGGCTTTAACGACACGTCAATGTTCGATAAGTTTTTAAATTTCTACTTGATGTTAAACACTATGTCTATCGAAAGTGCATGGCCTATTGGCTATGACGCTTACCATTCATGTTATTAATGCAGGTTCGATCTCATTAGGGTCGAAGTTTTTTTGTCTCGAAACAGGTTGAATGTGTCTGAACATTGACACGAAACCCTGAATTTTACATTTTCTTAAAAATACGCTTAATTAGGCTTTTCTTTTGCAATAATATTTTTATTGGGATTGCTGAAAGTGTTTTCAATTTACTGGCTGCGCGTTGGACATTGGGCCGTATGCACAACTATATAATGCTAACACTAATAGCTGTAGCTAACGCTAATAGCTACAGCCATAGACGTAGCCAAGGGGGGGCTATAGCCCCTGTCGCAGAAAATTTTAAGAAAAAAATAAAAAACAACAGACAGCTTAGCTACAGCTACCTTATGATTTTTTCAACATTTTTGGTCATTTTACTCGATTAGCCCCCCCTGTCAGAAAATCCTAGCTACGCCTATGGCTACAGCTAACGCTATTAGCTGTAGCTAATATGCACAGCTGCCGCTATTAACGTTAGCTACAGCTAACGCTAATAGCTACAGTTGTGCATACGGCTCATTGGTTTTGTACATTTTTTCTTTCTTTAACATTTTCCTAATCTAACCTGCTATTATAGTGCTCGGCAACATGCGGTCGTGGGATTCGAAAGCGTACCGTGGAATGCATCGATGCATATGGACTGACGGCATCAGAGGAGAAATGTGACTTATCTCTAAAGCCTATGGGGCAACAGAAGTGCCGACTAGGGCATTGCCCACGCTGGCACAAAGATAAATGGTCGACGGTAAAAAAACTGCATATAGAAAACCATAATACCAAGAGTTTTAGTGCTCTGCCACATGTGGTAACGGGGTGAAACGAAGAACTGTGTTTTGTAAGAAAGGAAAACATCAACGAGTCCCAGACACAGAATGTCATCGAGTTGCAAAACCTCAAGAAACGACTGTGTGTCAAGTTGGCAAATGTCCAGTTTACTATTGGAAAGTTACACCCTGGTCAAAGGTAGAACCAAAACAGGACAACAAAAAGGGGATACACAACAAATTTAGTGCACGGATCCATGCAAGCCTTCTGATCAGTATCGTAGAGTTTATTGTATGAGTGCGCTACATCAGCGAGCTGCTCCAAGAATGTGTGCGAATGAAACGGAGCCGATGACCGTGCGAGCATGTCCTATTGACAAATGTCCATACGAATGGGTGCCCGGACCATGGAGCACAGTAAGGCTTAAAGGGGGGGGGGTAAGAATCGTGACTGCATCTCTGTCAGAAAATTTTTCTGTCAGAAAACCCCTAGAAGTGACTTTATAGAGGTAAGTTTATGTGAGGAATCGATTGCGTGCATCGAAAAATTCTGAAAAATTTTTTCGGGGGTCAAAAATGGAAAAAATTGCGTCAAAATTAGTGGTTATAAGTTTTAACCCCAACAAAATCATTTTTAGGAGTAATTTTATGCGTGGAATCGATTGCGCGCATCGAAAAATTCTGAAAATTTTTTCTGGGGGTCAAAAAATGGAAGCAGCTATTAGCATTATACCTTTTAGCTGTAGCTAACGCTAATAGCGGCAGTTGTGCATACTAGCTATTAGTGTTAGCTACAGCAAATAGCGTTAGCATCAGTTTTTCATACGACCCTTTTTATTTTAGTGCTCACGAACATGCGACAAAGGATTCCATTTCCGACGTATTGACTGCAAAGTGAAGCGCAGTATGCGAGATCCAAACACCACTTTGAAATACGACGTTGGCTCCGAGCCAACAGTTCTTTCCCGAATGTGCATGTCGCTACCCAAGCCTGAAGTCAATAAAGAGTGTGCTATGAATCCTTGTGATGCACCGTATCGTTGGAGTGTTCTGCCGTGGAGTCCGGTATCCGAATTTTCTTCTTGCTTCCATATAATACTTTTTTTAGTGCTCGAAAAGTTGTGGTCCTGGCTATAGAAGGAGAAAGACACCATGTTTGGATCAGTTTGGCAACCGTGTTTCTCGCCATCATTGTGATTCAAATTCGAGACCAAGTCATCGAGAGCCGTGCTTCTTGAGGAATTGCCTTCCGAACGATTGTGCCGAAATCAAGACCCAAAATACGCTAACTCATAGCATTGATGGGAACTATACGGTACTAGTGGCTGGATTTCGAATTTCCGTCTATTGCCATCTGATGAATGGGACAATCCCAAAAACCTATATCAATGTGCGTCATGAAACCAACTTTGCTGAATTTTATGGAAAGAGGTATCTTGAAAGCGAGGCCGAGTGCCGTAGGCGCAAGGCACTTCGCTTAAAAACTATACAATAAAATGTTTTTTAGGCTCAAGTATCCATACACCTGCCCATTTGAAGGACGTAGAAATGACTCATGTGCTTGTACCAATGATGGACATGTTAACATGGGATTCAGTCGGTTCAAGAAGCTTCGAGTCGACTTGCATAATATGAAAATCAATCGTGAGTCAAGAGGACAATATTAAAATTTTATCATATTCATGCAATTTTAGCCCATGACTTTACTTTTGTTGAGACCCTACACGGTACACCAGTACCTTATGGTACAGCCGGTGATTGTTATAGTATGAGTGATTGCCCACAGGTAAGCTGACTTTCTCATGTAGGCGTCGAGTGTTAAACCATGTCTTTCAGGGTACATTTTCCATTGATCTACGCCATACCGGTTTGCGTATTGTTGATGATCTCCAATGGGTTGATCATGGCCACCGAACCAATTCTAGAATTGAGCGAGCTGAGGTTGACTCTTTCCTCTTATACAATATATAATTTAACTTCCTTTTTAGAATAACGCCTTTATTCGAGGCTACTGTGGTGGCTATTGTGGAGAATGTGCTCCCGATCGTTTCAAGGGCCTTGTCATTGAGGTCGATCAAAAGCAAAAACCGAGTGTTGGAGTTGGCTAATAGGTTTTAGCTGTAGCTACCTTTTTATTAACTGGTACTTCTTCAGTTGAACGCTTACCATTTTTACTTGATTTTTTAGTATTTTTGTTCAATTTTGAGCGCTTTTAAGATTCATTTATTCAAAAACAAAAACACTAATCACAACTCTACTCATACATGCACAAGGGGGTGCTGCACGCCCTCAATTCTTCGTATCGAGAAAAATTTCTTTGAGGATCCAGTACTCCTCCCCCTTGTTCACCTATGACTCTACTTGATAATTTTCAAGACTAATAATAACGATAAAGCTGTAGAGAACAAAATTTACTAAAAAATCAAGTAAAAATTGAGTGTTCAACTGAAGGAGTGCCCATAGGCTTTAGCTGTAGCTACCTTTTTTATTAACTTGCCAAAGAAATTAATCTCAACTAGTATGCCAAAGTTTTCTCAATTTTTGTATCTACACATATGATGACATGGTTTTGTATGTTTCTATTCTGGTCTCATTGTCCTTTTATTCTCTACTTATAAGGAACATGTTCGAACTCATGGTCAAAATTTTTTACAAGACATATAGTTTTGTAAAGTATACCGACTTATGTCAAAACGAAAAAAATTAGCTGCTGAAAATCTATCCCTGGGAGTTAGAGCCCAAAATGTGTCCAGTGTTCCGAACCCCAGGACAATCATTTGTGTTCTGGGTTCGGAACACTGGACACAAGTGTTCTGTCTTCCACAGACCTTGTTTTCATTGAACTCTGGTTCAGACGTGTTCCTTGTTAGTTGTATATGCGTTTTTCTCTCTCTTTCTATCTGAGTACAATTGCTTCACATTTTTTGTTCTATAAATTGTTGATTTTTGAATTTATTTGTTGTTAGAGATTACTGTGCTAATTTTTGAAATGTTGCAAATTTTTCTTTGCCTTTCACTGCCCAGTTTTACTACTTATCTTTTTTTAGAGATCATTATTGTCATATAGGTTTTGCTTTCAAGCTGCCACAATTTGATATTCTTTTTATATATTAGCTAAGATTATGTGTGCATTTTATAAATTTGAATAAATTATATGTTTGTAAAAAGTCGATCTGCTGGGTGGGGGGACTTTTGCGCCCTCACATATGCGCAACGACACTTGCGCACCCGATTTTTGCGCTTCGGCATTTGCGCTCTATAATTGCGTAACGACATTTGCGCCCCTACATATGCGCGCTAATAATTGCGCCCCAAAATTTGCGCACCTGACATGCGCGCTAATAATGCGCCCCGACTTATGCGCCCTTTTCCTTTTTTTAAATTTCAGTGATCGACGTTTGAGCGGATGCCGATACTTTTCAACACTAGATCTACCGACGGGGTATTTCCAGATCCCGATGAGTGAGCACGCTTCGATGAAGTGTGGGCTCGTCCTTGAGGATAAGATTTACCGCATGACCCGTATGGCTTTTGGCCTACGCAATGCAGCGTCGATTTTCTCGAGAGCAAATGTCGAAGCGCAATTATTAGTGCGCATATGTAGGGGCGCAAATGCCGAGGCGCAATATTAGTTCTCATATATCGGGGCGCAAATGTCGTTGCGCAATTATAGAGCGTAAATGTCGGAGCGCCATTATTAGCGTGCATATGTCAGGGCGCAAATGTCATTGCGCAATTATAGAGTGCAAATGTCGGGGCACAATTATTATCGTGCATATGTCAGGGCGCAATTATAGAGCGCAAATGTCGGGGCGCAATTATTAGCGTGCATATGTAGGGGCGCAAATGTTATTACGCAATTATAGAGCGCAAATGTCATTGCACAATTATACAGGTTGGCCCAAAAGTTCCCGCCCTAATTGTTATGTATATCACGGCTGACCAAACTGTGCAAAAAGTTGCGACAAGTGTTATTGAAACGAAAACCATTAAAAATGTCAAAAAGTAG
>JAQGCO010000026.1:0-19642 GCA_034700925.1 Acrobeloides cf. buchneri Gr-Nem-00862
ACAAAAGCATGATCTAAACATTTTGCTCAAAAACTTAAGAGGGACCCTTTGAATTTTTTAAACTTTTTTTGATCTTTGAGAGGGGGAGTACATGTACTCTCTGCACTTCCCTCGGTACGGCATTGATTGGGATCATTGGTGTTCAGAGTCATAAACTTAATCGAGACAGTAGTGTAGACAAAGGGTCCCGTTCATAAAAAAATGAATATTTTTCCCCTTGGGAGCTAAGTTGTTTTTTAGGTTTTGAAAATTTTTTAAAAAACATCAATATTTTATTCAACAAGTTTCATTTTTTCAATAAATATGACATTTTTCACCAAAAATCGCTAAAAAATATCTATTTTTGTCACAAAAAATGCGATTTTGCCAAATACCCCTCTCAATGGAACAATACCATTTTTAAGACATTTGTGACAAGAATGTGTATTTTTTGAAAAAAGATTTTTCACCCAATTAATTACATTTTTTGCAAAACGAACACAGTACCAACTTTCTATCTGAAAATTTTTTCCAAATATACCTATTTTTCAAAAATCAAATAGTACCCCATCCTCTTTCTCATGTTCCATTGGATAGGGGGGGGGAGGTTGACTACGCCACTACCACAAGAAATTTTTTATCAATTACTTTATTAATTTTGAATTGTGTTATTCATTACCACGAAAACCATTAATTCTATTTATTTGTAAAATTCTATTTTGTTTCCTATTCAATCCAAATTTATACTTTAATACCCATATTTTTAGGTGTGTGTCTTAACATTAGAATGGTCTGATGGACAGCAACTTTTTGAATTTTATTTTTTTTACAATCTTTTTCAACGTTAAAACTGTCAAAAATGCCCTTATCACATCAGCCCATTTTAGAGTTTATATGTATGTGTTTGTTTCTTATTGATATTTTTTAAAGGTGTTTTTTCATTGTTCTAAACAAAGTTTTGTTATTTGGATTCTAAGGGCATAACAAACGGGAAATTTTTAAGTGGAAATCGATTTTAAAAAAATAATCTAATGCATGATGAAACATCTAATTTTTCACGTGAAAAACTCCTTTTGACTCTAGCCGATTGTATGAAAAAACCAAGTTATTCAGTCCTATATGCGTGAATTTTTTTAAACATATTAAAGGTGGAACGACAAAAAAATTTGAATTCCCGCTAGAGAGGATTTCGTTTCAATACACAAGCTGTTGACGGAAAAATCAACAGATTTTTTAAATTTTCATAAAAAACATTTTTCATTTTTTATTACTCTAAAGCCCATTTCAACTATGAATTCAAAAAACTTTTTTAAAAGTTGGTAAGGAGTGAACCCGTCCGATCTGGCAAGTTAAGCAGCATTGGATCCTCAGGTTCGATCCCCAGTGGGTAAAATGTTGAAAAATTAAAAAATTTTAATCAGACTCCTATTCGACCTCGTAAAATTTTTGTCTATTTTTATTGAAAAATTTTTTAAGCCTGTAATTAGGGGGTCTGATAAAAAGTTTTTTAAAATTCTCAAAAATTACCCTCGGAGATCGAACTCAAGAGCCCAACATTGCTTAACTTGCCAGATCGGTCGGGATCACTCATTACCAACTTTTAAGAAAGTTTTTGAATTCGGGGTTGAAATGGGCTTTATGAGACAAATAAAATAACACCAAAATTATCCAATTTGAACATTGTTTTGGGTTATTGAAACGAAAACAAGCCATCATGTTTTCGTTCCAATAACCCAAAACCATTTTCAAATTTGATCATTTTGGTGTCATTTTATTCGGCTTGGCGAGTTATAAAAAATGACAAATGTTTTTTTAAATGAAAATTTAAAAAATCGATGTTAAAATTGATTTTTCCACCAAAAATCTGTGTATTGAAACGAAATCTTGTTCTGGCAGAAATTCAAATTTTTAATTGCTGATGTCACGCCTTTAAAATTAAGAAGATGGGTAGTTTTGATTTAAAATTTTTCATATTGAACAATGTCTTTTCTTTTTTTTGCGAAATAAAATTCAGTTCAAAGTACAATCAGTCAAGGTTTATACTTGATCATCATTAGCAATTTTTTAAATGAATCACTGATTTCTATAAGTATTTCACTACAATTTTTCGAGTTTCGAAATTTCCTCCTCAAAGTCTGCATAAAAACAACGAAAAGCGGGACAAACAATCATTTTAAAACAGAATATTTTTTTCAAAGTTGTTTGTTCCGCCAAAAATTATTCAAATATCAATTGAATTGATTACCACTCTAAAAAATTTATTTATCAGAAGTTGGACGTTGTGTTCACGTTAATTTGTGTGTATAAACTTGTTTTCTCTATACAAATTTTTGTTTATTGATCACTTGCGTGAATATTGGGTTGGGAAAAGGAGGACAAAATTTGGAAACTTTTCTGTGTGAGGAAGGGGGTCACATAGAGGAAAATCAGGAGGAGAAGTGGCAAAGGGAAGGGGAGGGGAGCACGTGTCCCCCCGAGGGACGAAATTCCGTTAAAAAATCCTCAATCATAACGTTTTTTGAGAAAAAACAACCTTTTGTAAAAGTGTCCCTAGTCGACCCTTCTCCCTGTTCAGGGAAAGGAA
This sequence comes from Acrobeloides cf. buchneri Gr-Nem-00862, assembly GCA_034700925.1. Lineage (NCBI taxonomy): Eukaryota > Metazoa > Nematoda > Chromadorea > Rhabditida > Cephalobidae > Acrobeloides > Acrobeloides cf. buchneri Gr-Nem-00862. The sequence goes on from JAQGCO010000026.1 coordinate 2,564, forward strand.
CGAGAGACTAATCCCAACGAATCAAAAGGGAGGTCAAACTCCAGCACGGTGGTCCAAAGTGTGTCCAAAAATGGGGTCACACATGAAAACATGATAAAGGTGTTCTTACGTTGCTAATAACTCATTTCAAAAAGAATTAGCGAATTTCGCTATTGTGCCAATTTTTCGAAATCGCGAATTTTTTTCTAAGTCTTGAAAATTTTCATTTTTGACATGTACCGTAAAATTGTTATAACTCCTCGTAGAGATGACGAAATTTTATGCGGTCTTTTTTAAAAACATTCTACATTTCTATATCTAAAATCAGAATGCAAAACTTTTCGCCGAATGCTGTTTTTCAATTTTTAAAATTCGTTTGAATTTTTGTATGTTTTTGATACGCCAAGGCTGATATCTTTTTATGGAAGTGGCCGTCTTCGATGATCGACCTCTTAAACGATTCGTCAGATATTAATCTAAAAGTTTGCAGACCACTTTTTTATTCGGGTCGAAAAAATAGGATTTTATCTTAGAAAACCTCTTTTTTAGGGTACTTTTTGGCACTTTTGTTGATCTAGCAAACAATTTTTCTTCTGCGCTCAAAAATCTTCTCTGCAAACTTTTATCTACATCTTATTAGGATCATTTTGCGCGGTCGGGCATGAAAAACGGATCATTCCTCACAAAGTTATCAGCCTTTAAAGATTGCTTCGTGGGAAAAATTCTCGCTTTTAAGTTGCAAAAGTTTCCTGCACACGTTCAAAAACGCACTATTCATGTTTAAAATGTTTAAAAACCAGAATAAGCAGTTTTAAACACGATTTTCATCTGACCCCACTTTTGGACACACTTTGGAACACCGTGCTCCAGATACATCAAAACCCTTTTCTCTTAACTATACCTTGATTTTTTTAGTAAAATATGGGAGCAACAGTATCTCGTATTTGGAGCGGCCATGCATCTATTCCTAGCCAAATTATTGAAACCAAATCTGGCTTCGTTCAAGGAAAAACGTTTAGTTTAGTAGATGGTTGTGAAGTTGACGCATTTTTAGGCATTCCTTTTGGGAAGCCTCCTATAGGAGAACTACGTTTTAAGGTTTATTTTGAAAAAAAATCAAATTTAAGAAAAGAAGGACAAAAAATTTTGGTCCCCAAAAGAGCTTGAATCAGTACTATTATCCTTTTTATGGCGAGTTACATAAAAGAGGTCGGCTACGTGGCGAATTGGATAGAGAAGGCGACCGTCCGGTATGGCAAGTTAATCAACGTTGAGCCCGTAGATTTGATCCCGATAGGGGGTAAAATTTTTTTCACGGAACAAAAAATTTTTGCTCCTTGAAAATAAAAAATCTTTGTTTAAATTTTTTACTCTAGCGGGATCGAACCTAACCGTCTCAACGTTACTTATCTTGCCAAGTCGGATGGTCTCCTTCTCTATACAATTCGCCACGTAGCCGACCTCTTTTATGGAACTCGCCATGAAAAGGATAATATATTATCAAAAAGACTCAAATATGAGAAAAAATAATCTAGAGCCAATATTAGACATATGCAAAAAATCAGGTGCAAAAACTTTTGGAATATTCTGGGATTCTATTCGATTCGAACCACACATGTCCAAGTTCTTTCGTCAAAAAATTTAGATACATCATCTTTGTTGACAAAAATTTTTTTTATACCAGGGAGACGTTAATTTTTTGGCCTGCGCTCCAGACCGGCCAATACGTCATCTTTTAAATCGATTACGACGTCATGTCTTTCGTCAGACGAAAGCTTGAACATGTGTGATTCGAACCATCGACTTTATGTGCAAAAAGCAGGAACATTACTACCGCACTATAAACCAAAAAATTTCTTTTTTTACAAAAAAATTAAATTCTTTAGCAAATTTGAAAAAAATTCAACAATTTTCGGCAAAAAAATCAGTAATAAAATTTATTAGCAAAAAATTCGATTTTTTACAGAAAAAATTTTTTAAATTTTATTTTAGAAGCCCGAACCAGCGGAACCATGGGATGGAGTATTAGATTGCACGCAATTCGGACCACGATGTCCACATGAGGACAACATTTTTGAGAGATTTACCATGGAAGCATTGTTATTGCACAAAAGTGAAGATTGTTTGAGGCTAAACGTTTTTGCGCCTACATGGCACCCAGATTCGGATCAGGTAAAGTTTAAAAAATAAAAAATTTTTTGGTTAACACTCGGAAGACTGAATCCGGTTTTGGTCACTTTTTGTATTTTCGACCATGCCAATCACGATGGATAAAAAATTTGTAGAAAAAATGTGCTCTGAGATAGGTAAAACTGATTCCGAAGTTTCATATATGCGAATTTTACATCTTTTCACTTAAATTAGGATAACTTTTTTTTAAAGCAAGTTACTGCGTTATCTACTGCAACATTAGGATCTATTTTTCTCGTCAATTCACAGTTTTTAGAAAAATGGATTTGCCGTAATGGTTTGGATTCATGGTGGTGGATATGCCGTACACTCGGGTGCACACTATGGTGACTATAACATATGCCAGTATGTAATTTTTTGAATGCCCTCTTCAAAAATTCATTTTTAGAGCATTATGCACAAAAAATGTGATTGTCGTATCCATCAACTATCGTCTCGGATTTTTCGGATTTCTTTCAACCGGTGATGAGAATGCACCCGGCAATTTTGGACTTTGGGACCAGACTTTGGCTTTAAAATGGGTCAAGGACAATATTTCCGCGTTTGGTGGTGATCCTGAAAATATCACCATTTTTGGTCAGAGTGCTGGAGGGGCTAGTGTTGATTTTTTGACTTTGTCGCCCCATTCTAGAGGTAAGAGATGGAACAATTTGGACGTTATAACAAATATTTGTTTAGACCTATTCCAAAAAGTTGTATCTATGGCAGGTACAGCTTGTTGTGATTTTGCTTTGAATACAGCGGAACACGTAAAAGAGGCTTGTTTGGATTATGCAATACGTTTGGGCTTCCAACCTTTAGATAATGGTAAGTCCGAATACTCCCCCTCCCACGCCTACTACCATCCATACATGGGCAGAGGAGTCCATAACAGAGGAGGTCCATTTCGAAAAAATTACGGGGGAGTGTATGGGACAACTTCTAAAAAATGTGAGGGGGGGTCTCGAAAAATTGTCGACCAAACAAGATCGTCAAAATGGCCATTTTTGCCCAAAAATGGCATTTTTTAGTTTTCCCAAAATGACTGACAAACAAAAGGAAAAAAGTTTGCTAGACCAAAAATGAAGGGGGTATAGGGGAACTTCCGAAAAATACGGGGTTCATATATGGACCTCTTGCCCATGTATGCTCCCATCCCTTCCGAGAACATCGATTTAAGCTTTGTCTAGGTGATACAGCTAAATGGGACATTGTTCTCTATGATTTTTTCCAAAACTTCTCCCTGTGGGTCATTCTCTAATTTTTTATTTTAGCATCAAATTTCGAACAAAACAAAGCACTAGTCGAATTTTTCCGCTCCATACCACCACATAAACTAGAATTGGTCTTGCTGGGAAAGCCGAAATACCGGACAACACGATCTGAGTGGTTAGACCTAACCCCTGTAATTGATGGTGATTTTTTGCCAAAGCCGATTGAAGATCTCAGAAAGGAAGTTCCCAAAAAGCAAATAATGACTGGTGTTACAAAGTGTGAAGGATTGTTGTTCGGTAAGACATAGTTCACTTATCTCATTTCCCTCAATTTCATTGGGGGGGGGGGTGGCGAACTACGCCTATAGTAGTCTTTATAGGCCTCTTCTTCTCATCCACTCTCTTTTCTCTCCATGAAGGGGATGAAGAAGTTGTGGATAAGATGGGAGGGGTAGTAATCTCATGAGTTGATTTATCATTTTAGTCCTACTTTATCCTCCCCGCGGCTCATATGAGTTTGAAATCGATAGACTTGTAACGAAGACATTAACTAAACGCAGAGTTCAAAATCACAAAGAAGCAAAGAAGAAAATATTAGAAATGTATTACACGGGCGTAGACCTTACCAGCAAACGTCAATTAGTCAGAATGGGTATAAAAGTTAGTTTTGCATTGTTTATCCCACATCCTCCACAATCTCCATGTGGAAGGGGGCAGTTCGTAGGATCGATTGGGGGGGGGGGGGGGTATTTTTATCCAAAAAATTTTTCAAAATAAAAATGAATTAAAAACGTTTAAAATGGGCAAATTTAAAAAAAGATATTTTTGAGAAAAAAGTTTCAAAAACTAAAAACCATAAGAGGACTATTATGTTTTTTGGCCCCTTCTGCCGTGAGGTAGATACTAGTGAACTAGAGTCGATCAAAACCCGATTGACTCGACTTGTCAATCGGGTTCTAACTTTTTGATATTATCGACTCGACCGGTTTCGACTTTTATCCGACTTTCAAAAGTTTCGGTTTCGACTTTATTGACTTTCAACTTTTTATCGACTTTAAAATGGACCGGTTTTGGTCTTCGACTTTCGAAAAAGGATCGGTTTCGGCTTCGACTCGATTTTGACTCTCATTCACTAGTAGATACCCAGTATATTTCCTAAGCCTTGCCTACACCGCTGGTTATTGTGGGGCTAAAAATTCTATAAAAAATTTTAGGCAGTCTCAGATGCAATTATAAACATCGGTATTTGGGAATATGCCGATCAAATGGCTCAACTTGATCATACCGTCTATCTTTACAATTTTGAGTATGTAAATCCAAGAGGATTTGGACTTCTTGGCATTGTACTTCCCTTCAAAGGTAAAAAATTGATAAAACACAATAAACTTGGTAATGACTAATTTTAGAAGCAACACATTCATCTGAACTACCCTACATTTTTAATAAAGGAATTTTGGCTAATTTTTATCCGAATAACGATGACTTGAAAACATTGGAACAGATGACAACTTTTTGGACAAATTTTGCTAAATACGGGTACTTTTCAAATTTTTTATCAGTACCTGACGATCGAGCGCTTACTGCACTCGGCCTCGCTTCCTAGCTCAGCCCAGAGACCGAAAATAGGCCCCCTTGTTTTCGGACTTTTTTATTTTGAAGTGTGCACAAAAAATTTTTGTGAACAACCTAGGGGGGAATGCGGGAATAATAAATCACGTGCATATATTTATAAAAAAATTGAGTCTTGAACTTTTTCCTATTTGGAGATATGAAGTCAGGCCCCCTCGGGGCCTGTCAAAAACTCGTGGGGCCGAAGGGGCCTGCTATCTATCTCTCCTGAGTATTCAAGATCGGGTACCCGATTCTGAATCGTGTGAAATTCAGGATCGGGTACAACATATTGATATTGAAGTTTGGGCTGCACCTTCAAAAGTTAGTACGAACGCACATACATTACGCGTTTTATATAAGAAGAATTTTCTTAATAAATTTTTTATTTAAAATTTAGCAATCCAAATGGTAAAAGTTCCGAAAATGAATTATGGAAGCCCCTAACAAAAGAAGATACCTTGAAATACCTTCGAATAAATTTAGACAAGACGGAAATGTGCCCAAAGTTTCAAGATGGTAGGGTGGTTGTTTGGCGAGATTTCTTCAAAAATTCTAGTCGAAATGCTTCTCAAAGCTCTAGTTCTTCAAGCTCTAGTTTGAGTGAAAAATTATAAATTTAGATTTTTTGTCTAGTCTTATATTTTCTGTTAGTGCTATAGGCAGGGATTATCTGGGGCATGACTCTGAAATTCGGTCCCCTTGGAAGGGGACATTATATTTTGTGCCTTCATGGATGAAAGAGAAATCTCTCCCCCTCTCCCACACCTCAGTTGGTTTGGAGACAAGTTAGTCTCAACAAAGTCAATTTAGTCCCGGAGTGACAAATTAGTCCCAATATTGGGTTAAAAAATTTTTTAGCTAGTGAAAATTTTCTAAACTGATTGTCACTAACTGATAAAATGAATTTTAGGGAAATTGTCAGTTGATGACAAAGATTTATGACACCAAGTGTCAGCAATTTTATGTCACCAACTGACAATGTCACTTGGGACTAACTTATCACTCCGAGACTAACTCGGGATTAACTTGACTTTATTGGGACTAACTTGTTCTCCGACTAGCCTGTCACCCAAGGCCTCAGTTCATCTTGACTACAGCACTGACTGATGTACATACTTTTAAACTTATTTATTGATTTTTTAATGCTAATAATGTTTTTTAATATGAATTTTTAAAATAAATTTTTGATCATTAAGAGAAGATATCTCGAAAATTCGAACCTAGGTGGCCGTAGTGTTAAACGGTTCGAGAGCCATCCAAGTTGACTTTATTTAGTGTGATTAGCACATGGGGAAATTTTTAAAAACCATTTCGAATCAATCCGATTTCTCACTTACATTCAAAATTTTGTATGAATCTTTAAAAAAAACTCGATTTTACGTTGATTTTTGAATTTTTAACCTGTCTAAAACGGCGGTGGGTTACTTGCGGACGGACATTTGCGGACGGACATTTGCTGACGGGACATTTGCGAACGAAACGTTTGAAAAATTCAATTTTTTCAAAAAAATTCAAATTTTTGAAAAATTTGAATTTTTCAAACGTTTTGTCCTCAAATGTCCCGTCCACAAAAGTCTGTCCGCAAATGTCCGTCCGCAAATGTTCGTCCGCAAATGTCCGTCCACAAATGTCCCGTCCGCATATATCCGTCCGCAAGTATCCCACCGCCGTTTTAGACAGGTTAAAAATTCAAAAAATCAACGTAAAATCGAGTTTTTTTTAAAGATTCATACAAAGTTTTGAATGTAAGTGGGAAATCGGATTGACTCGAAATGACTTTAACAAATTTTCTCATGTGTTAATCTCACTAAATAAATTCAACTTGGATGGCCCTCGAACTGTTTAAAGCAACCTTTGAACGCTCAAGAAAGTGTCTCTTAAATTTTTGGCTCATTTTCCAAAAAGAAAGTTTTTCGACGCTTTTGCTCTTCCTCGATAGCTGCAAAGAGTGCTTTGAAATTTCCGGCACCGAACCCCTAAAATAGGAAATTATATGAGAAAATTTTTTTGTGTTACATCAAAATTCCTCCTCTGTATAATTTCGATAAAAAGAGTAGGCCGATCTTGAACAGGCTTGGTAAAGATTTGTAATAAATATCCTTTTTCATCAAAATCCATCAGAATTTTTAGCCTTCGAATCTGAAAATTGGCTAAAATTATTTTTTAATGTTGCTAAGATCTAGTTGGCGTAGTAAGATCGTAGGCGCCATTTGAAAGGATGAATCCTCCCGGAGGGATCGTAGGAGAAGAGGAGGGATGTGATTTTTTGGGAGTGGGGTAACTCGGTTATGCTCTCCTTAAAAATCACCAAGAAGGTCGATTTTGGAGGGGAGCCTTGATACTCTTTAAGACAGTTTTTTGGGGATGGGGGGGGGGGGGATCTGTCATCTTTAAAGGACCAGTCCGAACGGTAAAAAGTTGAACTTTTTATTGATATTCGGAAAGTTCATGAAAAATGGAGCATTTTTTGTTTTTTACGGCATGTCCTGAATCGCTATCGGTTTCGAGATAATCGCATGTGAAGTTGGAGAAATTTGAAATCTATGTATTACAACGAAAACATGTACGTGCATGTTTCTACAGAAAATTTTAACTTTCATCAATTAAAGGTTGTTTATTGAAGCGATTATTCAAAATTATCTGATTAATCGCTTCAATAAACAACTTTTAATTGATGCACGTACATGTTTTCGTTGTAATAAACAAATTTCAAATTTCGCCAACTTAACACACGATTATCTCGAAACCGTTAGCGATTCAGGACATGCTGTAAAAACAAAAAATGCTCCAAATTTCATGAACTTTCCGAATATCAACAAAAAGTGCAACTTTTTTCCGCTCGGACTAGTCCTTTAAACTTACTTCTTTAAGATTCTCTTCGACTTTTAATTTCGTTTTGCCTAGTCTCTCTTCAAGCTGATCATAATAAGTATCAGGAATCGAAAGGAAATCTGCCCCTTGTCTCTTCATTGTATCAATAGCATCAACAATATTAGTAACATTTAGTGCTATATGTTGGATTCCTGCGCCACCATGATATTCTTGAAACTCCTAAATTTTAAAATATGTTCAACTTTTGCTTCAACCATCCCATTTTCCTGGGTGGGGGGGGGGGAGAATTCTGATCATATGGGAAAATATAATTATCTAGGGAGCAATGACTCTTCCCATTAGCCTCTTTTAATTCACAGATTAAAGAAAAAATTTTGTCACTATATTCCAGATTTTCTTTTTGCCCGTTTGGCCTACCCTTCAGTCCCCAGAATAGTAATTTATTCCCATGTGCAGAAATTTCACCCCCCCCCCTCTATCGTTTGAGTCTGACCTCATGTTGTCCTCTTACACCCTCTTTAATTATTGGCTCTGCTATCATTAGTTGAGTGGTTCTTTTAGAATCGTTAAGTAGCCATCCTTTTACTGGAAGTAGGGATTTGTCAGAATAAAGGTCGTCAACTGACCTAAAAAGTTTATAACATAACTGATGCCATATCCACTTGACCACATTAACACTTACCAAAATCTTTTCAAACGTAAAGTCTCCTTATACCACTCAGCCACATCATCTAGGGTCCCTGGTGGATGACTTTCAACAACATGATCGATAAAATTTAATCTAACGGGTAATCTACAAAAACAATATATTTTTGAAGGAGAATGGGGTTAAATCAATGGCGTAGAGAGAATGGTCGATTGGAGGGGGGAGGCTTCCATCTTACAAGGAATAGTTTGAAAATAATTTCTAACAAAAATACAAAGTGCAAAAACAATAAGAAGGCGGCCGGTGTCGAAAATGCAGCATAATGCCGTATAGCAAGACTACAGCCACTCCGCTATTGGCACTTCTGTTTATAGTTCTTTATTCCTCATACTGACATCAGAAATGATATACTGATATCAGAAATGTATGCTGAAAACTACGCGTTTTCGAATTTAGAGGAATATTTTTTTCTTATTAGTAGACCACCCTAAAAATTCCTGTAAACAATTTTGGAAAAATTCGCGTTTTTAAAATTAACACTTCCAAACTATTCCTTGTTAGACAACCCCCATAAAGGGCAGTATCACTTTTCATACAATTGTTTTCTTACGGTACTTTTCGTACAATTATTTTTCGTACGGACTTTTCGTACAGGTACTTTTCGTACGAACTTTCCGTACAAGTACTTTTCGTACGGTACTTTTCGTACAGGTGCTTTTCGTACGAACTTTTCGTACAGGTACTTTTCGTACAAATACAAAAGGGAGGGGGACAAAATTACTCGCCAAGAGGACGCGAGGACTTTTGCCTCCTCCCCCTTGTACGAAAAGTACCTGTACGAAAAGTCCGTACGAAAAATAATTGTACGAAAAGTACCGTATGAAAAGTACTTGTACGAAAAATAATTGTACGAAAAGTACCGTACGAAAACAATTGTACAAAAAGTGATACTGCCCCATAAAGCCCTTCCTATTTTGAAAAAGCAAGCGAAAGACTCAAACTTACAAACTATTAGCAAATCTGAAGTTGTCTGTAGGCTTATATCCAGGGATAAAAATTCCTGTATAGTCAATATTTTGGATCAATGTGTGAACGAGTCGGCCACAACATGATTCTACTTTTGCAGATAAAATTGAACCTTTTTCGTCGGATATTTTTTCGATGCTGGAGAGGATACGAGCTCCTAGTTTTGAGATTCTCTAAAAAATTTTTGGTGAAGTGAACAGTAGACGTTAATTTTTACTTCTACAACACATTCTATATCATCTACCATAAAAGCAACATCTTTGATAAAATCTCCATGACATATAATATCCTCTCTAATTTCAGCTACATTTGGTCTTAAAGCTGATTTAAAAACAAATATAGCCTAAAATTTACTTTTTTAAACCTTTTTATACAATCCTTTTTTACCTTTCCATTTTTAATTGCAATTTCGACAAATTTATCCGTTTGTTTTTCTGCAAATCTTGCAAACCCAAAATTGCAGCAATACCAAAAAGCTGCCTAAAATTTTCGGGCATAGTTTTTTTGAGGTTAGAATAAGAGATGGGGCAATTGCCTTCATAAGCTCCCTCCCTCATCCTTTCCAGATTAGATTTGCTAAAAAAATCTCACTTGTAATGAATTTGAGACTAAAAAGCTAACATGATGGAAATGTTCAACTTCACCCATAGTAAATTTAAAGTTGATTAGTCTGTGCAAAAATGCGAAAATAATGATGAATTTTCCATTTAAATTATTTTCCCCTGGTCTTATTTGTACTGATTATTCAACGTTCAAAGAAAAACGAAATGTCACTTTTTATCAAAATCATCAGTTTAATTTTTGTTGTTGTGTACAAAACGCCAAAGTATTGAATTTTAAAAACCAAATGATATCCCATTTTGCCTCCAGCAATATTATTTTTGTGGCATAGAGGAGCAGGGCTCTCGCGGAATAGGTCCCACGATCGGAACCGGAACAGAAACGGAACAGCAAAAATGTCGGAACTCGGAACCGGAACAATATTTTCGAATTTAATCAAATTTTTTAACAACAAAATCTAATATTTATAATTAACCAATTTGATATTATGATGTAAAAAAGCAGCTTCTCCAAATTTTCTTCGGATATTGAGCTTCTTGAATAATAGTTTGCGAGGCTGTAGCAAAAAGTCGCTCCGATTCCATAGAGCCCATCGGGGCAGAGTGGTATTTCTGTACTAATATTGGAAATGGAGCAAACATCTCTTAATTATCATACCAAAACTTGAAAGGATCACTTGACATGTGTAAGAGAGGTAAAAAGCAAAAAGTGAAGTGCGAAAACTTTTGGAACAACCCAATATCAGCAAGCCAACTACGTGTCGTGAAAATGAAAAGATTAAACGTATTTAGGCCGAGCAAATTATTTTCGAATGAAGCAAAATTTAATAATCAATTAAAAACGTGTACAAAATTTTCTGATTCAATAAATCTGTTCATTGAAAAGATCGGTCTCACATAGAAAAAATACATTTTTTGTTGACTCGATAATTTCATATTCCGGATAAAAAATGGCCGGAACAGATCGGAACACGGAACAGCAAAAATGCCCGGAACTTGTCGGAACCGGAACAGTTGTTCCGCGACAGCCCTGATGAGGAGGGGGGTTTTTTCGACTTTGTCAATTTTAGGGATAGTTACTCTACTTACCCTCCCCATGGGTATGGCACTGCGCTGGGTACCGTCCTGGGTGGAGAGAACGTAGATGTAGGGGGGAACAGGAACCGGCGCCCTCCCCCTATTCTGGCCGAAGGCCGAAAAAAACCTAAGGATCTCCCTTACATTTTGAAAATTTTGAAATATTTGTGAACAAAAATTTCATTTTTTTCTATTTTTCAATTTTTCCAATATAAAATATCAATTTTTCATTTGGGTAAAAAGTGCCCCACCTCCAGCTACGTCCTGGGGCTATTTTGGGTACTGAAGAGGGGTCAATCCCTGTTATGGTGGGGTAGCACTGGAAGGTAGAATCATTTTTTACATATAGGATAAGTCCATATTTTGGTTTTAAGTTTTAAAAATTTGACCTGAACTCTTTTTTTAAGCGATTGATTGAGGATCTTAACAAATCCCCATAATTTACTTGAAACAAATATCCTCTCGTTCGCCAGTTCTCGTCCTTGTACAAACCTTTTGACAGTTTCAGTTTCAAGATTTTGTTTCCTTTCGCACATGAGTCGGCTATTTGTTCGGTTAAGTCCAGCCAATATATGGCCACAAACTAGATTTGTATAAAGCTTCTTGAAAAAAATGTTCTAGTTATTTGATACTTTTTCTCATTGAACTTAAGTAGTCTTATATAGTCTTTATTTTGACTAATTCTTTTTCATTTACTGTAATGAGAAGATGTTGCAAAAATGTCGTTCAAATTTCATTTTTGAGCTTATTTTGGATAGGTATTATGGGAGAAAACTTTGATAGATTTCCTAAGGTATGGCAAAATGAGGGTTTTTATAAAGTGGCTGAAAAATTTTGTAGGCAAGAATTACATTTAATAGAAGGGATTTTGCTTCTCAAAAACAGCTTTGCCAGCCACCTTGTTTGGATATAGCAATGTAAGATTTGTGCATGAACTGGATTAGGAGTGGAAATGGCTAGATTGTCCCCACACCCTCCATCCATTCCATACATGAACAGGGGGGGGGGACAAGCTGCCTCAAGGCTATATGGTGTCGACCAAAAAAGGACCTTTTTTTAGCCTGAGGTAGTTTCTAGCCGACTTCGCCACCCCGAGGCTATATGAACTCCGAGGTTATAACGGCTTCGCCACTCCGAGGCTATATGAATCTTTAACTTTTGGCTCGATGCTAGCTACACGAGGGACAGTCCCCCCCCCCTCCATTGGTAATGTATGATCCATTCCAATACCTAAAAGACAACCTCTCTTCCAGGACTGTACAGCTCCCTCCTCCAGTATCCAAAATGGCCCCTCTTCTTCAGGACTGTACCCCTCTCCACATATATATATTGGCCTAGCCAGAGTCGGCTTGTGACGGACCTTGTAGTTATGAAAAAAATTAAGCAGGGTAGACCGAATGCATGCTAGGTGGGGGAGGGGCATAATTGAAAAGGGGGGTATATCCTCCCCGCGAAAAAAGTAGTCGACTCCCCGCGCAAATTTCGCGCTGAAGGCGCGAAAAACATAAGAGAGACCCTTATGTTTTTTTTGAAAAATCAAAATTTTTAAACTGTTTTTAGTCAAAATTTAACCATTTTTGCCTATTTTTCCTTTAACACTTACATTGTCAAACGCGCTAAACGTTTATTCCGATGCAGTTTTTTGCGCTAAATACGATACTGTAAAAAATTTCTGAAAAACTCACTTTAGGTAGGTCTAGAGCCCCATCTTTACAGATACCTTTTTAGAAAAATATCTTTTTAATATTTTGAGCATATCTCCTCGTAGGAATTGTTTTGAGAGATGATTGACCACTTATTTGAAAGGTAAGAATCTGCCCTACAACTTTTATCGAAACACCCCTATAAAGTTTTTTCTTCAATAAAAGGTTATTCGCACATCTTTCGAAATACTCGGATTTTTTGACCCCACGCGCAAAATCATGGAAAATTTATGTTTAAAAATGCAATAATTGGATCCCCAGCACAAATTTTCGAAAAATATCCGACCCTCCTTTTCACCTATGGTGGGGGTAATAAACTTCATTGAACTTCAATTTTAGTTGTGTTCAAAACACTTGCTTATGTCCAAAACCGTTGGTGTACAATAAAGGCGAAGGCTGTGCTTTACCAAGTCAACAACTAACACCTCCAACTCCACTACCTCCTCCACCGCCTCCACCACCGCCTCCATCATCACCTCCACCACCACCTCCGCCAACTCAACCACTTAAAAACCCTATAAATTGTGCACCATCAACCTATTTATCTCCTTATCTTCGATTTTCACTTACTTCGCCTTATTTCCAACCTCTTCAATCATATCTACGGCCTCAACTAACACCTTATTCACAACCGGCATATGCTCAAACGTTGCCTTCAAGACCAGTTGAACTTGATTCACCAGCAGCTTGTCCATGTATGGGAACAGCTTTGTAAGGAACACTCAAAAATTATGTTGCAATTTTTTAGATGTGTTCGAGGAATGTGTACATGTCCGATTCCTATAAGTTATAGTCCAACAATAGGATGTGTGAAAATGTTGCCACAAGCTACAACTCAAGCAATGCAATTTCAACCAGCACCTGTGCAATACGTAATTCCACCAAAGATAGTTTATTCTCCTCCGGCTTATCAACAAGTTTGCTATCCTCCGTGTGCAAACAACGCCCAGTAGGATTTTTTTAGCTTCCTTTTCCACTGACGTAGTCAGACCCTCCACGACGCACCAAAGAAAAAGGTGCCTTTTTTGGAGAAGTGTCCCCCTATCTGACCCTTCTTCAATGTTTTAATCTGGTGTGTTAAAACTGTTGTATTTCAATCTGTTGTGTTGCTGAACAATAGTTTTAACGTGCAAAACTGTTGTGTTGTATTAATATCATTCTGTTGTACAACACAACAACAAATCTGTTATACAACGGATTCAAATCCCCTTCTTCCTACGCCACTCCCCCTAATGATGATCTGGGCCCCTTCTCTCGATATTAGAGGGAACATAGATGCACAAGGGGACTGTCCCCCCATTTCATCGTAATGGGCCAAAATTTTTAAATTTCTTATATCGGCGCTCTGCATCGAAATAGTCTCTTTTCGGTCCTTGTCTTCTATCACTTTTAAGAAATAAACCAGAGGCCCTTTTCGATCCTCGTCTTCTAGCGTTTTTGAGAGATCCTACTGCCCCTTCCAATTCACATATGAGGTTATTCACAAGACCAATTTTGTAGATGCATCGAAGGAGTATGTGCTCGTTCACCAACACAAGTTTACTCGCCACCTCAAGGATGTTTAGAAGGACCTAGCTCAACTTCTGTACCTATAGAATGTCCACCAGCTCTCGCTCCAACTCCTGCACCCGCTCCTGCACCTCAACCATACCAATGCACGCCTGAATGTGTTGGCTCGGCTTTGTAAGATTATTTTTCGTACATAAAAATTATCGATTTTTTACAAAAAATAAAAACACTGATTTTTTAGTTGTGTCAACAATGCTTGTGAATGCCCTAACCAAGTCAGATATAGCTCTCTTTTAGGCTGTGATTCTATGAAATCTGTTCTTTCAAATATTTTAAGAAGTTTTCTTGAATAAAGTTGTATATTTTTCACTATGTCACGCACGTATATGATTTTTTGAACTATAGGTGCAAAAATTCATGTTTACAAAAACCTTTTTTCAACCTCACAGGCTAACGATCCGCTATATGAAATCAACTATTGTTTATTCTTTTCGATATTAATCGTTTGACGTCAATTCTTTAATATAATTTGCGAGATTTTACGTAAAGCAAAAGCATATGATTTTTACCTATATATATGACTAAAAAACATTTTTCTACTTTCTGGGCTTATTTAAGCTACATGCGTGAATATTATATGTAGAAGTTTCTTTATGAGCTATTGTTTACCTTTAGAGTACTGGGAGCCCGGGAAGGGGTAACTCCGAGCAGTACTCCCAAGCGACGCTCCTCATTAAAAATGTATTAGTTATTACTAATACTTTTTTATATTGATCCCTGCTATAGCTAATCTTTTGTTCCCACAATAAAAAAAATATTTTTGAGGGGCTACCCCATAAAAGTGGTGTCGATCACTTCTCTTAGCGACGCTCCTCATTAATAAAAGTGGTGTTGATCTTCTTCTCTTATCGTCTTCTCTTAGCGACGCTCCTCGTTAAAAATGTATTAGTTATTACTAATACTTTTTTATATTAATCCCTGCTATAGCTAATCTTTTGTTCCCACAATAAAAATTTATTTTTGAGGGGTTACCCCCATAAAAGTGGTATCGATCATCTTCTCTCATGGTCCCCTACAACTTTAGTTTTGGGTGCACGGGTTTAAATCTAACACTCCCGAGATCGTCCGACAAACAAACAGATATTACACGTTTATGTAGTAGGATATCGGAAGTGGACCAACAAAAATTTTGGATTTTGGTGTAGACCAAAATTTTGCCGACTTGACCAACCAAATTTTGAGCAGAAAATATATTTTGGAAAAATTTTGGTTTTGTCCGATCTCTATTTACATTAGAGTTGAACAAAAAATTTAGATGTCCGCAGAGTATATTAAACTTGTTATCATCGGTTTTGTTGTATTAAAAGTTGAGTCATGGCAAAACCCCCTAGTGGAAATGTTAGATTTCATTCATGATACGAATGATAAATCAGAATTTGACACTCCTAAATTTGAAACGCCGAGTGAGGAAGAGATTTTTGCGACAAAAGAAGAAAAATACTATAGCATTTATGAAAGAAGTCGACTTCAACCAAAAATTTTGTCTACGAATGTAGTTTATCGGATCAAGAGTTTGAATGATAGCAGACCCTCTGGTAAGAGCAGACAACTTGGTATTTTGAAAATGCCGGCTTGTTCAGTCCAGGGCGATAATTTAAAAATTTTTTGATCCCAATTGATGAGCCTACCCTGACATCACAATTTTTAGTCATTTTGGGGAGAACTTGGACTGTTCGGGGATGGAGTGGCTTTTAAAAAATTGTTAAAGGACCAGTCAACTTTTGAACCGAATTTTTGTTCAAAAGTGGAAAAGAAAGTTCACGTTAGGGCAACCACTTTTTGCTTTGGAAGTAAATTTCCAATTCGCTTCAATACACGAAGAGGTTTAAAATTTTTATGCAATTTTGTATGTCAAATATCTCCTTAGGGTTGTTGAATTGGAATTTACTTCCAAAGCAAAAAGTGGTTGCCCCAACATGAACTTTCTTTTTCACTTTTGAACAAAAATTCGGTTCCATAGTGGACTGGTCCTTTAATCGCCTAAATTTTTCTAGAATGCACTGAAACAGGAAAAGTCGGATCCCGAATTGTCTGCCCCACAACCAAATATGGTAGCCGCTGGTGGTCTTGTATCCTCCCAGATGAACTTTGTGATGGTATTCAAAATTGTGATAATGGTGAAGATGAAAATCCGTTATTTTGCATGTTTTATACTGGGGTGAGCTTATAAATAGGGACCGTCAGGGGTATTGATAGGGGTGTTCACGTGCACGATGTAAAAAAACCGTACACCCATCAAATTTGAGATTGTATAGGGAAATTATATATTGATGTTTGGAGAATAAGAATATGTGAAATTTTTTTCAGAGCGATCTTTTATGGGTTTTTAGCCCTCTGAAGCACCATACCCCAAAACCTCCGTTTTTTTCACATAAAAAAAGTGACCCTAAATTGTTAAAAAAAGTGACCCTAAAATGGATATCTTTGTTAAAAAAAACTCCTTTTATTACTGTTTGTGCGCAAACACCCCCAGGATAGTTTCAAAACCGAACTTGATGTTCTACAATAAATTTGTCCCCCATAAAATTTCGCGTTGAAATGATCCTTGTTGACGGTTTTTGGTTGTCAAGTAAAAAAGATATGGCCATTTTATAAAATTTCCACAGGTTTGGTTCCCTGACCAATTCGACCACTTCCTTCGGTCAAAAAATTCTTTCAGATTCGAGTTCCCCATGTCGAAACCCCCTCCCCCC
>JAQGCO010000027.1:0-19602 GCA_034700925.1 Acrobeloides cf. buchneri Gr-Nem-00862
ATAAACCCAAAAAACTAGCCTCACCCTTGCTTCACCCTTTTTAGTTTTGCTCCACCCCACCCTTTTTAGGGTTAACCTTTTTCCAACAAAAATTGTAATTTTCTGAGCTTTTCAGCTTAAAAATAAACATTTTTCTAAAAAAATTTTCGCCTGTGGTGCTGATTTTTTTCACCCTAAAATAAAATTTTGCAACCGTGGTGATTACTTGATTTCGTAGGCTTTATGTTTTTGTTGTGCTTTTCGATAAATAAAGTATATGTAAAAAACGAACTTTTTTATGAATTGATCTAATCTATTCTTTTCTAATGTATAATCAATCTAATGTATTGATTTGATACTATATATTCTTGTTCAATTGTTATATATTATATACCATTATTTGGAATTTGACAATAAACTTTTATCTGCAAATACATGGTGATCAAAAAGTTCCGACACTCTTTTCATCCAACTTTTCTCAGCCTTATCCCCGGTTCCAATACATCTTTTTTGGTGCGCTCTTTTGACAATATATACTAGTCAAGGATGGAGAAATTTTTGATGCGAAAATTATTTTTCCTCGATACTTACTTTTGTGCCGGTACTGATGTCAAAAATCTATAATTTTTTCCAAAGATCAAACTGTTAAACCTGTGAAATACATGTGTGAGCATGTCAGGAATTTTTTGAACCCAGGCACAACACCTCGTAAGGACTACAATTCTAATATCTTAATTGCGGTATTTCAAATCGACTTTAAGAATTCCTTTGTAGTTTGATTACATAAAGATGAGAGAAATAGAAAGGAAAAACAGGTTCATTAATTTATTGTGGTCATATGAAGATATGTTCTACCCACTTTTTTTTCATAGTTCCGCAGTAAAGATCGTGAACAAAAATTTTAGTATCGATTTTTGTATTGGTTTTAAAATAGTAAAAAATTGTTACTAACGTGATGGAACTCCATATAAGTTTTGTTTTACTGCTCGTATTTTATATTAATGGAATTGTACATGGTTTGTTTTTATATTCTAATAAGAGAGACTTGATGTGGGTGCGGAGATAATTAATCATGCTCATATACCACCCGGGATCGTATCAAGATTTTAAAGTGATCAACAAATACGCTTGCCGCTTTACCAAAGACTTTTTGTCAACATAGGAGACAGTGTAGCCAATGGGATAGAGGTGGGCAGCTACCCTAGTTCCTTAGGCAAGAGTTTTTTTGTAAGGGAGGAATTTTTGGGTCGACCCAAAATTATAATGGTCTCCTTATGATTTTTTAAAGATCTTTTGTTTCAAAAAATGAGCAAAAACATAAGAGGGGACCAAGGCATTTTCTTCGATTGCCTTGGTCATAGACGCAATAATGAGCCATTACCGGTTCAAGAATCGGAACATCAAAAATTCCGGGAACCGAAACACAACTCAGACTCTAAATCCGGATTTCGATTCTGGATTCGGATTCAGATTCGGATTCAGAATCCGGATTTAGAATCCTAATTCAGAATCCGAATCCAGATTCAGAATCCGAATTCAGAATCCAGATCGTTTGAGCCCGGTTTTAGCAAAATCTGAGGATGGCAAGTTGAGAGTGTTCCTTGTTAGATTTTTTATTGGCTGCTACATAAAAGATTGTTACTAACTAGATGGAACTCCATATAAGTTTTATTATATTGTTCATATTTTATGTTAATGGGATTGTATATGATTTGTTTTTTCCTTATAACAAGGGAGACGCTATGTGCGTGTGGGGAAAAATTCTTCCTCATCCTTTATGAAGAACAAGTGTAACCACTTAGCCATGCAGCCCCAATTTTTGAACGTTTTCATAAAAACAACTAAAGTATTGATTTTAAAAGTTTAGGCAATATTAATACAACAAGCGATTTAAAAAAACAACTATTTGGAAACTATGATAATGAAATGATACCAACGGGTGTCAACGATGCTGCAATAATAGTTACTGTAGAAATGTTTGGTGCTATTGTTATTGAAGTTGTAAGTATTTTGGCCACTTGTATACCAGAAAATTACCTTATTTTCATCATCTATGAAAAGTGGGATATAGATCTAACCCCTATCCTGTAGAAAATTTTCTTCCGAAGTCCTAAAAAACAAAAGATAACCACTTACGAAAAATAAACCTTCGAATCGCCGAAAAAATTTCATCAGGTTATCTGAGTTTTTTGAAATTTAAGATAACCCTCTACCCCTAAAATTGACAAACCTAGTTCCCCTCTTATTAACGCTTTTTGTATTTAGAAAGAAACCGAACAAATTATTAGTTATCTACTCGCACATACTCAAGTATGATTTAACAACAAAAACTTTATTCTTATGGAGCTATTTCGACTCTTATATCGAAGGTGGTCTAAAATCGAAAATTTTTATTTGGAAGCGTTTTTATGCAAGAATAACATCGCCAACATGTTTCCCGCATAAAATTACCCCTCATAGGGTCATTTTTAAAAACATTTCAGAAAATAAATTTTTCGATTTTAGACCACGTACAATCGGGTATAAGAGTTGAAGTAGCCCATTCTTATTTATCAAGTATTTATATCCAAGAGAAAAAAGCTCAGCGGCAATAACGCATGAGCAAGTAGTGCAAAATTAAATGCGAATTTTGAATGGGGAGATTCGATACCTGCGGATAGATATTTTATTTGTATCAAATAAAAAAAGTTATATCAAGTAACTTCGAGCTGTTTTTTCATGAATTTTGGCTGATGCATGGTTTTTCCTTATAAAAGAGGCCTTCCCTTAGAACATTTGGTATCTTGAAAAAATCATAAAATTTGAAGGGAAAAGCATTTTTGATGAGGTTTTTTAAGAATAGAGTTTTTAATAGCATAGATTTCGATTCTAAAGCGTATTTGATGTGGTTTTATTGTGAAACTATTTAGTTCCGAAAATATTCAACCGACATTTTTTCACAAAGAACGTAATTTTCTAAGCATTTTCAGCCTATAATCAAGCATTTTGCAAAAAACTTTTCTCCTGCGGCGCTGGTATTTTTGTCTCGGGTTAAGAATTTCAACAACAAAATTTTCGATCTTATCGGCACGAAAAAAACATTAGGAGAGGAAAGGGACTAAGGAGATTAAATTCCCCTCCCCCTCCTCTATTTATCCACCTATGAACGATAGGCAAAATTTATATTTTTATGGAATGAAGCTTTTTTAATTTTTTAAAATTCGATAAAAATAAAATTAGACATCGGAAATTAAACACATATGTTCAATAAATTTCTGCCACTTGATCGTCTCTGAACTTTTTTCTCTTGATGGGAATGACCTATATATTATAGAAATGGACGGATCCACGGCTTGGCTGGGATCGGGAATATTATGGAGTCGAAAGCATTTTAGTCCCAGTATCAAAAATTTGGCATCCAGATTTGTATATTTATAATAGGTAAAATTCGTGGCGTATCCAGCGGATCAAGGGAGGGCTTTGCCCCAAACCGAAAATTTTTAAGGAAAATGCCATTTTTGGCTAAAATTTGAAAAATTTCTCTAAAAATGAGGTTTTTACCTACGTGCCCCCTCCCCCAAAACCAAATCCTGGAAACGCTATTAGTAAAATTAATTTATCAAGTAGGGATAAGCTCGAACCTGAAATTTTTTGTGCGCAAAGAAAAATATTCCAATAAATTATTGTTTTTCATTTTTATATTTTAGTATTGAATTCAAAAACTTGGTGGACAAGGACAAAGATTTTGCCAGAGTAAGAGTTTATAAATCGAAATTAACCAAGTTTACATTTAAGATTTATTCTACCGGTTTAATTGAAATGAACACTCCACAATACTTAGATGCTTTTTGCACAATTAAGGTTTATATGGTAATAGAGAAAATACTCAAAATTTTTATATATACCTCTTAAATTTTAGTTTCCATTTGATGTGCAATTTTGTACGATCGCTATAACATCAAATCAACTATCAATTACTGAATTAAACGTCTCCGTAGTACAACCTAAATTTGCTAAATTCAAATTTATGGTAGATTTTCACATGACTAAATATTAATACAAAATTAATTTATGCATAGGGTAATTCAGAATGGGAAATACTCAGTGTGAGCCAGGTTTTTCATGAATTATCAGAAGCTGGAATTTGGGGCATACCAACTATTGAGGTAAGATTATTTTGTAGGCATATATTTTTTTGGTTGTATGATTTTTTAAAACGAAAATTCGGACTTTTCGAAACTGATCTTTCAAGAAATTGATCCAAAAATTTTGACGACTAAAAAAAGGACCAAAAAAAGGTATAAAAAAAGGCTAACGGCCAAAGCGCGCCGTTAGCACTTCTAGCTACCCTCCCCGCGAGCTGCTAGCTGCCACCCCCCAAAACCGCTGCGCAATGCTAGGTACCCCATCTAAATTTAGGGAGAGGGTCTTTAGGGTATGCAGCACACCCGAGTTTTTTGGAAAATATAGACTCTTGTCAACTATGAACCCTTCAACCCAAGTATTTCCAATACTTAATTAAATTTTTTAGTACCAATACATCTTTCAAATCAAACGCCGCTCTACTTTTTATGTCACCGTTATTATAATCCCAATATTTCTGATTTCTACATTGAGTGTTGTTGGAATCTTTGCCCCAGGATCTAAAAATGATACTGGAAGTTGTGTATAATTTTTTCTTAACACAAAGTCTCTAAAAGTACTTTTTTAAACTTTAGGTAAACCTCGGGCTTGGAACTTTGCTAGCACTCATTGTCTTACTTGGAATCATTGCCGAAAGGCTGCCCAAAAGTGATGATATGCCTTTATTGGGTTTGTAATTTTATAAAAATTTATTTCAAGTAATTTTAGGTTACTATATTCTGACCATCTTAATCTCGTTCGTCTTTTGCGTTATGCTTGAATGCACGATGTTATACTATTCCCATGTCCAAATAAAATCCGGTAAAAGACCTCCAAATTGGTTGTATAAAATAACTCGGACTCCAATAAAGGACGAAGACAAATTAAAAAAAATTCTTGAAAGAATGCAGCAAAAACAAGAATCGAATATAAATGGAACAACAATTCATAAAAGCAATGGAATTTTGCCTGTTCCTGATCAAAAGTAAAATAGCTTTTTATGAAAAATTTGAGAAATTTAGAAATGGTGATGCGAATCTTAAATTAAAATCGGTTCGAGAATATGCGAGAAACTTATTGAAGAGCAATACAAAAACATATGCATGGCGTGATCTTATTGAAGAGGAAAGAAAAAATATGAAAAAGTGCGTGAAAGATCAAGAAGAACAAGAGGTTTTGTTTTTAATATAAGACTTTATCAGATAAGAAAAGGACAAAAACTGATTTTATCAACTCCTCAACTCTACGTGGAATGAGTTATGGTCGGTCTAAATTGAAATTTTGATTTCGGATTCCGACCCATATTTGAGTTCGAAATTTCGGTTTCTCTTTCGGTCCTAAATTTCTAACATTTAATTTGAGAAAATTTTACATACCGAAGTTCCATAAAATTTTACCCAGGAAACTCATTTTGGGTGTCAAAAATTCTATTTCCTGAGTTCTATAGAAATCCTATAGTTTTGTAGAAATTTGCATAAAATACTATTTTCAGAACGAAGACGAATGGGATAGGATTGAAAATAAGCTTGACTTCTTCTGGATTTTCTTCTTCGAAGCCTTGAATATAGCCAATTTAGTGTTCCTTATGATCTTTGTTTCAGCTCCGATTCTTACAATCGATAATTGGTTAGCCTTTAAATTTATAAAGGAAATTTTTTAAATATAATTTTAGGTTGTATGGTAAGAATCCTGTGGAATTGTTCTCATCCTAATTTTTGTAAATGAGCAGTCTATTGAAGCGATTATGTTACAACTTTTATATTGGGTTGATTGAAAATTTCTGCAAATTTACATAAATTTTGGACTCGAGTTTTAGTTCATTTTCACTTCAATACACCCACCATTTCCGTGAATCAGTGTCAGAGAAGCGTTTTCGTGCTTCAGGAATACGCGCAATCGATTCCTGTCATAGAATTAATCTAATATGTTCATATAAAAAAATTTTCGGGTCTAATGTTCATGTAAAAAGACGCAAAGCTTTTTAATCAATCTAATGTATTGATTTGAAACTATATATTCTTGTTCAATTGCAATATATTCTATACCATTATTTGGAATTTGACAATATACTTTTATATGCAAATACATAGTGATCAAAAAGTTCCGAAACTCTTTTTATCCAACTTTTCTCAGCCTTATCTCCGGCTCCAATATCTTTTTTTTATGCGCTCTTGTGACAGTATATACTAATCAGAGATGGAGAATTTTTGGTGCGGAAAGGGTTCTCTCACAATGGGGTGTTTTTACCGGTGTAAAAACACCATGTTTTTCACCGGTGTATTTTTCATCCCCTCCCATCGATTCCCCGCATCGAATTACCTCTAACAGGGTCATTTTTAGGGAAAAAATCATGAAAACAATGGTAAAATGGAACTTTTTTTGCGCCATCTTGAATAAATTTAGAGGAGAACTTGATCTATTATTACAACATTCAGGCCCTCAAAGTTGTCAAAGAAGATCTTTTTACTTTGACATTCATTCGAACCGAATTTGTCCAATTTTTGTGGCCCCAGTTTCGTACTCTGATTAAGAACTTATCTAAAATTATCGACCTCTCCCCCACGCGTGAAACACATATGCGAAATGTGAGAAATTTTTTGATACCTAAAATCATGTGTCTTAAGGACATACAACAGGAAGAAACAAAGAAAAATTTTTTAACGTCTCAATAAATTTTCGGTGTTCCCAACCAAATACCAAATACGTCTTTAAACTGTTGCGCGTAGTTTACAATGTAAGATTCGATTATCTTGGGAGATACTTAATTGATTTATTGGTTTATGTGACGAATTTCTCTGCCATTTGTTTTTTCCCTTCAATTTTCCGCATTATGCGTCACTTAAAGGGGAGTCCAACTTACGGCCGGGTAGAAAATTTTTTTAACAAGTAACCCTTTAGGGGTAATTTTACGCGAGAAATCGATTGCGCGCATCGAAAAATTTTGAAAAAATTTTCCGGGGTGTTGGGGTTAATACTTATAACCCCTAATTTTGACGCAATTTTTTCTATTTTTTGACCCCCGGAAAAATTTTCAGAATTTTTCGATGTGCGCAATCGATTTCTCGCATAAAATTACCCCTAAAGGGTTACTTGTTAAAAAAATTTTCTACCCGGCCGTAAGTTGGATTCCCCCTTTAACAAAAATTTTCACTTACAAGAAACACTCTCAATTTGCCATCCTCAGATTTTGCCGAAACCGGGATCCAACGATTCCTCATACCCGAGTTGATTATAAAATTTTTTGGAATTTCGTTCCCATAGGGTCATCTGACCGAGATATGAGCGTTTGAAGTTACTGAATATACCGTAGCTTTATTGTTTGCTAATATTGCCTGATTCAATAAAGTCTGTGTATTGAAACGAAAGTATCGGACAATAGAAAATTCAAAATCTATCGGTCCGTTTTGGATGAGCGATAGCTCGTTGAATTCCTGAGATCATAAGAAACAACTTTGACGAATCAGGCAATATTATCAAGCAATAAAGCCACGGTATACCGCGATATATTCAGCAACTTCAAATGCTCATATCTCTGTCAGATTGTCCTATGGGAACGAAATTCCAAACAATTTTATAATCAAGTCGGGTATGAGGAATCGTTGGAGTCCGGTTTCGGCAAAATCTGAGGATGGAAAGTTAAGAGTGTTCCTTGTTAGATTTTTTACTGGCTGCTACATAAAAAATTATTACTAACTAGATGGAACTCCATATAAGTTTTATTATATTGTTCATATTTTATGTTAATGGGATTGTATATGGTTTGTTTTTTTCTTATAACAAGGGAGACTTTATGTGGATGTGAGAGAAAAATTCTGTCCCACTCTATATGAAATACAAACGTCGTAACCACTCTGCCATGCAGCCCCAATTTTTGAACGTTTTCATAAAAACAACTAAAGTATTGATTGTAAAAGTTTAGGCAATATTAATAAAAAAAACGTTTTAAAAAAACAACTATTCGGAAACTATGATCATGAAATTCTACCAACGGGTCCCAACGGTACTGCAGTAATAGTTACTGTAGAAATGTTTGGTGCAGTTGTAATTCAAGTTGTAAGTATTTCAGCCATCTGTATACCAGAAAATTACCTTATTTTTATCATCCGTGAAAAGTGGGATATAGATCTAACCCCCATCCTGTAGAAAATTTTCTTCCGAAGTCCTAAAAAACAAAAGATAACTACTTACGAAAGATAATACCTTCGAATCGCCGAAAAAATTTCATCAGGTTATCTGAGTTTTTTGAAATTTAAGATAACCTTCTCCCCCTCCGAAAATTAACAAACCTAGTTCCCCTCCTATTAACACTTTTTGTATTTAGAAAGAAACCCAACAAATTACTAGTTATCTACTCGCACATGCTCAAGTATGATTTAACAGCAAAGAATTTATTCTTATGGAGCTATTTCGGCTGTTATACCCGATTGAACGAAAAAAACCCGATTGAAAGAAAAAAACCCGATTGAATCGAAAATTGGAAAAAATTGCGTCAAAATTAGGGGTTATCAGTTTTAACCTCAACAAAATCATTTTTAGGGGTAATTTATGCGATGAATCGATTGCGCTCATCGAAAAATTCTTTTTCCGGGGTGTTTTGGGTTAAAACTTATAACCCCTAATTTTGACGCAATTTTTTGACCCCACGGAAAAAATTTTCAAAATTTTTCGATGCGTGCAATCGATTCCTCGCATAAACTTACCCCTAAAGGGTCACTTGTTAAAGAAATTCAAAAAAAAATTTCTACTCGACCCTACTTTGGACCCCCCCCTTTAATGCTGTAAAAAATATTTGACAATATTTGACGTCAAATGCACAACTCTATATACCATACTTTTTGCAATTTTAAACAAAAAATGAAAGCGTTTTTACGCAAAAATAGCATCGCCAACGTGTTTTTTCCATTACCCCTAATAGGGTCATTTTTGAGAAAATTTCGAAAAATAAAATTTTTCGATTTTAGACCAATTACAATCTGGTATAAGAGCCAAAGTAGGTTCATTCTTATTTATCAAGTATTTATATTCAAGAGAAAAAAGCTCAGCGGCGATAGCGCATTAGGAGAGGTGAGGGACTAAGGAGCTTAAATTCCCCCCCCCCCCCCCCATCTCCCCTTTCCCTACTTATCCACCTATGAACGATAGGCAAAATTTATATTTTTATGGAATGAAGCTTTGAAGCTTTTTCAATTTTTAAAAATTCGATAAAAATAAAATTGAACACTGGAAATTAAAAACTCATGTTCAATCAATTTTCTGCCACTTGATCTTGCTACATCGCCTCTGAATTTTTTTCTCTTGATGGAAAATGAGTTATATATTATAGAAATGGATAGATCCACGTTTTAACTGGGATCCTGCAGAAAATGGAATCGAAAGCATTTTAGTCCCAATATCAAAAATTTGGCATCCAGATTTATATATTTATAATAGGTAAAATTCAGTGGAGTGTTCAGCGGGGGCCATGGGAGGGCCATGGCCCTGAACCGAAAATTTCTTAAGAAAATGGGTTTTTGGCTAAAATTTGAAAAATTTCTCTAAAAATGAGGTTTTTACCTAGGTGCCCCCTCCCCCAAAACCAAATCCTGGAAACGCTACCAGTAAAATTAATTTATCAAGTAGGGATATCCTCAACTCAAACCTGAAATTTTTTGTGCGCAAAAAATATTTTGTGCACAAAGAAAAATATTTCCAATAAATTATTGTCTTTCATTTGTATATTTTAGTATTGAATTCAAAAATTTGGTGGAAGAGGACAAAGATTTTGCCAGAGTAAGAGTTTATAAATCGATATTAACCAAGTTTACATTTAAGATTTATCCTACCGGTTTAATTGAAATAAATACCCCGCAATACTTAGATGCTTTTTGCACAATTAAGGTTCATATGGTAATAGAGAAGATGCTCAAATTTTTTATATATACCTCTTAAATTTTAGTTTCCATTTGATACGCAATTTTGTACAATCGCTATAACATCAAATCAACTATCAATTACTGAATTAAACGTCTCTGTAGTGCAACCTAAATTTGCTAATTTCAAATTTATGGTAGATTTTCACATGACTAAATATTAATACAAAATTAATTTCTGCATAGGGTAATTCGGAATGGGAAATACTCAATGTGAGTCAGGTTTTTCATGAATTATTAGAAGCTGGAATTTGGGGCATACCAACTATTGAGGTAAGATTATTTTATGGACATATATTTTTTTGGTTGTATGATTTTTCGAAATGAAAATTCGGACTTTTCGAAACTGATCTTTCAAGAATTGATGATGCACATTTTGGACTATTGAATGCACCCCTCCCCCTTTAATAAAAATGTAAAAACGTTCCGACGAGAGAGAGGGTCGAACCTGCAGCAATCTCCCAAAACAACGGTGATTTCTACTTCGGGCAGGCGTCCCTCAGACGAAGAAAACACTGTAATTTCAAGAAGGGGGAGACATTGTGGTGTGCTGGATCTATGTTTGTGATCGTGCCCGATGATCACCGGTCTGATGAGGGTCGCGCCCAGAAACCTAGGATTCACGATCACAACACACTCGAGTTTTTTTTGGAAAATATAGACCTCTGTCAACTATGAACCCTTCAACCCAAGTATTCCAATACTTAATTAAATTTTTTAGTACCAATATATCTTTCAAATCAAACGCCGTTCTACTTTTTATGTCACCGTTATTATAATCCCAATATTTCTGATTTCTTCATTGAGTGTTATTGGAATCTTTGCCCCAGGATCTAAAAATGAAACTGGAAATTGTGTATATTTTTTCTTTTAATACAAAGTTTCTACAAGTGCCTTTTATACTTTAGGTAAACCTCGGGCTTGCAACTTTACTAGCACTTATTTTCTTACTTGGAATCGTTTCCCAAAGGCTGCCCAAAAGTGATGATATGCCTTTATTGGGTTTGTAATTTTATAGAAATTCATTTATAGTCGGGAACAACCCAAAAAAACTAAACAGAAAAGACAGTCTATGTTCCAGTAATTTTTAGGTTACTATATACTGGTCATTTTGATCACTTTCACTTTTTGTTCCATTTTGGAATCCATGTTGTTATACTATTCCAGTAGTAGAATGAAATCCGGTAGTATACCTCCAAAATGGTTGTATAAAATAACTCGGACCCCAATGAAATATGAAGAAAAGGAGGCACTTAAAGGAATTGATCAACAACAAGCATTGAATATAAATGGAACAGCAGTTCATAAAAGCAACGGAATTTTGCCTGTTCCTGCTCTAAATAAAAAGTAAAACTTTTTTATGTTAAATTTGAAACAAAAAAATTTAGACGTGATGATTTGAAACATACATTGCGAGAATTTTTTGTAGAACAAAGAAAATTTTTGAATAAAAGTGGAAAAGATGAAGGATTACAAGAGGTCTTGTTTTAAAAATGAGACTTCCTTAGATAGACGACTAAAAGCGAATGGTTCTTATTAGGGTTAGATCCGGTCGCTTAGTTTTGTTTCAATCGGTTTTATTAAATCGGATCTTTACGGACCCGTTTTTTGGTTCGGTTAATGAAAATTAGGTCGGTTAACCGATAGATTAATTCGATTTTCCCATTTTTGAGAAAAAATTTCCAAAGCTTCAAAAATTTTTGTCAAAACACTTCAAAAATAGCTATTTTTTGCCCAAAATGCCATTTTTAATTTTTTAAAAATAAAAAATTGATTTTTTGGTCATTGTTTAAAACCGTTTTGCGCCCAGAAAAGCTGCTTTTTAGAAAAATGAACAGACCCTCATTCCTGGGAATTTTTTTTCAAAAAATGCTCATTTTTCAAAGCTCAACTACAGACTGCCCCCATACCTAGACCCCCAGGTCATTCTCTCCCTGAGATAAAAAATCTCATTATTGAAATACCGTATTCTCTCTAATAGAAGCACCCCTCTATTTGAAGCACCCCTCTAATTGAAGCACCCCCCATAAATTTTGTCTTAACAAGAAAATCTGTATAAGGAGGATATATTTTTTTCGTTTATGATCTACTTTTTGCTCATTTTGTTAGTTTCAAGTTTGTTTGCACTTTTTTTCGAAATTGAAATTGAAAAAAGAAGTACCTCTTCTATTTGAAGCACCCCCTGCCGGAGGGATTAAAAAATAGAAGCACCGGTGCTTCTATTAGAGAGAATACGGTAAATGATATGAAAATCCTGTCTATGTGGCATGAGTTTTTTTTAGCTCGAAGACGAATGGGATAAGATTGAAAATAAACTTGACCTTTTCTGGATTTTCTTTTTTGAAGCGTTGAACATAATCAATTTGGTATTCCTTATGCTCTTTGTTTCAGCTCCCATAATGTCAATCGATGATTGGTTAGCATTTATATTTTATTTTAAAAAATTTAAAAAATGATAATTTTTAGGTTATACGGTAAGAATCCGGTTGAACTGTTTTCATCCTAATATTTTAAATGAGCATCTATTATAGCGATTATGTTACAAGCGTTTATATTTATACGTTGATTTTAAAATATTACAGTGTGTTAAAATAGGTACTTCCATCCACTTGAGTTTTTATTATATGAGAAATTTCACTTTCAAGGTTTCCTAGACAAATTTGATCATGATAGAAATTAAAAAAATAAGGTTTCTTCACGTTTTTTATACCTTCTAACAAATAAAAAAATTTTACCTTAAGATCTTTTAACAGAGAGGAGAAAAAATGACCTATTTTTGGGCAAAAGCAAATGGCCAATAGTATAATACCCCTAGGCGGAATAATTTAAGTTAACATAAGATTTAGAGTTTAAAATGCTAAAAATACCAAATAATGACCATATTCCATGAATAAAATGGCCATAACTCAGTTAAATTGCCACTAAATAGCTAAACCCAATATACCAATATGTTCCTCGGACTCTGGGCTACAACTTTTTCAATAATTATCCTTGACAAAAATCCCCGCAACAGGATCAAAAAAGTAGATCTTTGTCCAAAATCCGGTCAAAAAATCAGGATATGCCTCAAAGATTGGAGTATAACTTTTTATTGAAACGAAAATTTGCTATAGGAGTCCTAGCCCGATATGCTCAAAATATGTTCAAAAGACTGGATGGAAGTACCTATTTTAACACACTGTATTATTCTTGCTCAATTGTAATATAGTATACACCATTATTGAATTTGATAATAAATGTTTATATATAAATATTTAAAGAACAGGTGCGAAAATTTTATAAAATTGCCTATTTTTAAGCTTAAATTACTTAGGCAGTAATAATTTTTAATGAGAAATAGCAGTGCCGTATTACCACATACATTAAAACACCGACATCTTCAAAATTTCGAAATGATGCGCGGTATTGGTCTCCAAAAATTTTTTACCTTTTTCCCGATGCGCGGTATACCCCTCCCCCACCAATTTGACGGGGTTGAGGAGAGGTTGTTAAGGTATGGTGCCGTACCGAAGGGGGAGATACAGGGGGTATATGTACCCCACTAAGGACCAAAAAAAGTTTAAAAAATCCAAAAGGTCTCCCTTATGTTTTTTACCAAAATTTTGTACCCCTTCCTTGTACCCTTCTCCTCCCCCCATGAAGTATCAGGAATGTAGCAAGGATTCGGGTTGGAGGGAGCACGACTCTTTTTTTAGATTGGAGAGAGAGGCAATACTTTTTTTAGATCTGAAGGAGGCACGACTATTAATGAATAAAGTTTAAAAAGTCACATTTCTGAGCAAAAATAGGAAAATTTTGACGATTTTTGATGAAAAAATGGCATTCTTTAGTGAAAAAATGGACATTTTTATCGAAAAAATATAAAATTTTGATAAAAAACATTTTTCACAAAATTTGGAAAAACACATTTTTTTCTAAAAAGACCATATTATGGTAATTCGATTTCAGGGAATCGATTGCGCGCAAGAAGATCTTTTTACTTTGGCATTCATTCGAACCGAATTTGTCCAATTATTGTGGTTCTAGTTTCGTACTTTGATCGGGAACTTAGGGGCCATTCACATATTACGTAATCAGGTTAGGGGGGGAGGGGTAGCCGAAATCATTATGGTTGATTATGGGGGGGGGGGGTCGGGTCGTGATTACGTAATCATCGTGTCGTATTTTTAAAAGTGAATGGCACCAGAAATCTGTTTTCGACAAAAAAATTTTTTCAGCATACGACAAGAATGTATGCTGAATACGATCCAATCAGCTATTTTGATCGTAACGCACGTTTTCTTGTTAATATACCTTAGGAGAGGCATATCCCTAAAATGTCTCAACATTTTACATTCCCAGAATCAGGGTCAGGGAAGCATTTTCATGCGACGGAAATGCGCGCAGTCGATTCCCCGTCTAGAAAAACCCTAGGAAGGTCAAAAATTTCGTCAAAAAAGACTTCTATAGCCAAATATCAACATTTTAAAATTAAGTTGCAACCCCATGATTATGATTGATTATGGGGGGAGGGGGGGGGGGTCTAAAAAGGCGAAATTTTTGATTACGTAATATGTGAATGACCCCTTATCTAAAATTATTGACCCCTCCTCCACCCGTGAAACACATATGCGAAAATGTGAGAAATTTTTTGATATCTAAGGTCATGTGTCCTAAGGACATACAAACAGGAAGAAACAGAGAAATATTTTTTTAACGTCTCAATAAATTTTCGGTGTTTCCAACCAAATACGTCTTTAAACTTTCGTTTGTAGTTTGCAATGATTCGATTATCTTGGAGATACTTAATTGATTTATTGGTTTATGTAACGATATTGCTCTGCCATTCTGTTTTTTTCTCTTCAATTTTCCGCATTAAGCGTCGCTTGACAAAAATTCTCACTTACACTCTCAACTTCCCATTCTCAGATTTTGCCGAAACCGGGCTTCAACGATTCCTCATACCCAACATGATTATAAAATTTTTTGAAATTTCGTTCCCATAGGGCCATCTGACCGAGATATGAGCGTTTGAAGTTTGCTGAATATACCGTAGCTTTATTGCTTGATAATTTGCCTGATTCAATAAAGTTTGTGTATTGAAACGAAAATATCGGACAATAGAAAATTCAAAATCTATCGATCCGTTTTGGACGAGCTCGTTGAATTCCTGAGGTTATAAAGAACAACTTTGTCGACCATCACTCTTTATGAAAACCTTTATTTAATTAATCGAGATTTTTAAGATATGATATTAAAAATTTTAGAAATAATGAAATAAAGGTTTTCATAAAAAGTGATGGTCGACAAAGTTGTTTCTTATGATCTCAGAAATTCAACGAACTATTGCTCGTCCAAAACGGATCGATAGATTTTGAATTTTTTATTGTCCAATATTTTCGTTTCAATATACAAACTTTATTGAATCAGGCAATATTATCAAGCAATAAAGCCACGGTATATTCAGTAAACTTCAAACGCTCATATCTCCGTCAGGTGGCCCTATGGGAACGAAATTCCCAAAAATTTTATAACCAAGTCGGGTATGAGGAATCGTTGGAGCCTGGTTTTGGTAAAATATGAGGATAGAAAATTTAGAGTGTTCCTTGATTTTTTATTGGCTACTACATAAAAAATTATTACTAACGAGATGGAACTCTATAAAAGTTTTGTTATATTGTTCATATTTTTTGTTAATGGGATTGTATATGGTTTGTTTTTTCCTCATAAAAAGGGAGACGCTATTTAGGTGTGAAGAGAAATTCTGCCCCACCCTATATGAAAAACAAGCGTCATAATCACTCGGCCATGCAGCCCAATTTTGAACGTTTTCATAAAAACGACTAAAGTATTGATTTTAAATGTTTAGGAGATATTAATCCAAGCGAATTAAAAAGAATGGTATTCGAAAACTATGATAGTGAAATTATACCAAAAGGTGCCAACAATACTCCATTAGTAGTTACTGTAGAAATGTTTGGTGCTATTGTAATTGAAGTTGTAAGTATTTCAGCCATTTGTATACCAGAAAATTACCTTTTTTTCATCATCCATGAAAAGTGGGATATAGATCTAACCCCCATCCTGTAGGAAATATTCTTCCGAAGTCCTAAAATGCAAAAGATAAATACTTACGAAAGATACTACCTTCGAATCGCCGAAAAAATTCCATCAGGTTACCTGAGTTTTGTGAAATTTAAGATAACCCTCTACCCTTAAAATTGACAAACCTAGTTCCCCTCTTATTAACGCTTTTTGTATTTAGAAAGAAACCGAACAAATTATTAGTTATCTACTCGCACATGCTCAAGTATGATTTAACAGCAAAAATTTATTCTTATGGAGCTACTTTGGCTCTTATACCCGATTGAACGTGATCGAAAATCGAAAAATTTTATTTTTCGAAATTTTCTCAAAAATGACCCTATGAGGGGTAATTTTATGCAGAAACACGTTGACGATGTTATTTTGCGTAAAAACGCTTCTATTTTTTAGAAACTAGAATTGTTGCATATTAGCTTTTTCGAAATACAGGGTGGACCAAATTTTTTTACGCTAAAAAATGATTATAACTTTTTTCAAATAGATCCGTTTTCGAAATTCTTTTTTTATTTTCATTCAGAGACAATAGGAAAGCGATTCATGTCCAAAAAAACAAAAAAAAATTTATGCAATTTTTACTTTGTGCAAAAATGTTGGGCTCCAAGTGGGATTCGAACCCGCAAACTGTGTGACTGTGACGGTTTACCATAAACAAGCCTCGGTGGTGCAGTGACAAAGCAGTGGCTTATTGGTCAAAGTTCGCGGGCTCGAATCCCACTTGGAGCCAAAATTTTTTGCACAATATCCATCTATGAACGATAGGCAAAAATTTTTTCTTATATTTTTATGAAATTAAGCTGTTTCAATTTTTAAAAATTCGATAAAAATAAAATTGGACACTGGAAATTAAACACTCATGTTCAATAAATTTTCTGCCACTTGATCTTGCTACATCGCCTCTGAACTTTTTTCGCTTGATGGAAAATGACTTATATATTATAGAAATGGACGGATCCACGGCTTACCTGGGATCGGGAATATTATGGAGTCGAAAGTATTTTAATCCCAGTATCAAGAATTTGGCATCCAGATACGTATATTTACAATAGGTAAAATTTGAGGGCATAGAAAAAGGTATAGGAAAAATTGTATCAAAATTTCATATAGAACTTTTTTATAATTCCTATCTGGATCTTTCATTTGTAAAAAAATTATGGAAATCCGATTTATATTGTAGAGATATACAGCTTTCAAAATCTTGTCCCATATATGGGACAGCCGACACTAAGGGGTTAATATTTATATTTTTAGCATTGATTTCAAAGATTTAGTGGATGTGGACAAAGATTTTGCCAGAGTAAGCACTGATTTAAAATTTGATTTTAACAAAGTTTACATTTAAGCTGCATTCGGACGGTTTAATTGAAATAAACATTCCTCAATACATAAAGGCTTTTTGCACAATCAATGTTTATATGGTAAGGGCAAAAAAAGAAAAATGCATACAATTTTTTCTGACTTTTAAATTTTTAGTTCCCATTTGATACGCAATTTTGTACGATCGCTTTAACAACAAATCAGTTATTATTTAGTGAATTAAATGTCTCCATAGTGCCTCCTAAATATGCTAAATTCAGATTTATGGTAGTTTTTTACATGTCTCAATATTAATAATTTAATTTCTGTATAGGGTAATTCTGAATGGGAATTATTAAATGTGAGCCAGGTTTTTCATGCATTAGAAGATACTGGAATTTGGGGCATACCAACTATTGAGGTAAGATTATTTTGTAGTCAGAACCGGGAGACCGAGCGTCTTCGGCGCTCAAGGGCTAGGCCTTGCTTTGGTGCCAAAGAATAAACCTGGGGACCGAGCACCTTCGGTGCTCTGGGAATGCCGTATTACAGTGAAACTTGAAGACCGAGCACCTTGGTGCTCAAGGACTTCAATTTTTTCGAATTTTTTATAAATTTTTTCGAATTTTTAAAATTTTTTTCAATTTTTTTCGATTTTTTCAAAGTTTAATCGAAAAATACAACCACCCCCTCTAAACTCCCTCTAGAAATGATCGAAAAATACAACCCTAGGGGGTTGTATTAGAGAAAATACGGTATTTAATTAAATTTTTTAGTACCAATACCTCTTCCAACTCAAACGCCGTTCTACTTTTTATATCACTGTTATTATAATTCCAATATTTCTGATTTCTTCATTAAGTGTTATTGGAATCTTTGCCCCAGGATCTAAAAATGATACTGGAAGCTGTGTATAATTTTTTCTTTAACACAAAGTTTCTAAAAGTACTTTTTCAAACTTTAGGTAAACCTCGGACTTGGAACTTTGTTAGCACTTATGGTTTTACTTGGAATCGTTGCCCAAAGTCTGCCCAAAAGTGATGGTATCCCCTTATTAGGTGCGTAATTTTATAAAATTCGTTATTTAAAAAACAGCCAAAATAAATTCACCAGAAAAAGTATATAATCCAGTAATTTTTAGGTTACTATATCCTGGTCATTTTAATCTCTTTCGTCTTTTGCGTCGTTTTTGAATGCGTGATGTTATACTATTCCCATATTTTAATAAAATCCGGTAAAAGACCCCCAAAATGGTTGTATATAATAACTCGAACTCCAATGAAAGACGAAGACAAATTAAAAAAGGTTCTTAAAAGAATGCAGCAAAAACAAGAAAAGGATGGATCAATAATTCATGAAAGCAATAGAACTTTGCCTGTTCCTGATCAAAATCAAAAGTAAAATAGCTTTTTTGTGATAAATTTTGAAACATATAGAAACTTTTTAAATGAAAATCAAACAACAACATCAGCAAGAAATTTCAACATCAAAAATGTTATTCCTTCTATGTTTAGACAAAATGAATTGAAACATGGATTAAAGTCGTTGCGAGAACTTCTTAACGAGCAAAGAAAGATTCTGAATGAGAATGTGAAAGGTGAAGATGAACAAGAGGTTTTGTTTTAAATTAAGACTTCGTCAGATAGGAAAAGGGATCATCCAGATATTACGTAATCAACTTTTTGGTGGTTTACTCCCCCCCCCCCAACGTAATCATCAAAAATGCACTAACGTAATCAATTTTTATAAGGAGGGCCGACCCCCCCCCCCATGATTATGTAATATCTGGATGACCCCAAAGAGCCAAACCGAACGGTACTCACTCCTCAAATCTACATGCCATGAGTAGTGATCCAAGAGAGGACCCAATTTCAGTCTCGGGCTTGTACAAACAATTACAAAAATTCCCTCTCTTGTGAGAATTTCAAAATTTTTGAAACAATCTATTCATTCCGTTCCAATCTTTTCAATGTTAGTTAACGTATGTTTTATAAAGAAATTGAAAGCTATTTTCAGAACGAAGACGAATGGGATAAAATAGAAAATCGAGTTGACTTAGTATGGATTTTCTTTTTTGAAGCCTTGAATGTAGTCAATTTGGTCTTCCTTATGGTCTTTGTTTCAGTTACGCCACCTACAATAGATGATTGGTTAGCATTTATACAGGGTGTCCGATGAAACTGCATATTTTCATTTTCGATATTTTTAACATTTTATTTATTTTAAATCAAATCAA
>JAQGCO010000028.1:0-19531 GCA_034700925.1 Acrobeloides cf. buchneri Gr-Nem-00862
TGGCAAAAAAAATTTTTCGAAAAAAATTTTCGGAAAAATTTGCATAAAAGCCGGTTTTTTTTGGCCCACCCTGTACTGTTTTATTTCATTTTGTAGTTTACGGCAATTTATCAATCTCACTTTGAGGAAGAGTGTCAATTACTTTTTGTTTACAAATTTCTTCTAAGGTTTGTACCATTTAATTATAGAAAAATTTCGACCAAAAATAGTGGGTTTTTGGGGTAGGGCAGATTCTGGCGCAAGTGGGTGAGGTGGAGGTTATTAAAAAATAAGCTTAATTTTAGTCATTTTTATATTTATTTTATTAAATAGTTGGGTAAAATCTGTAAAAAGGTGGTGTTTTTTGAGGGGGGTGGGTGCGCTAGAAATGGTTGTATACTGCTGATAGAGAAGCGTTTTATATGCTTATTAACCAATTTCCAACCAGTTTTGACGATTTTCCACTTTTAGCCAAACTTTTTTTGCATTTTTAACAACAAACTATCAAGTGCACAATGTGCTTTATTTACTTTATCAAATTCTACACTTTTGAATTCGCTTTATAAAACTAAACTATAACCAATTTTGGTAAAATTTTATTCTCGACAAAATCAAACAAATTCATAATTTATGATAATCTTGAGTTACAATCAAATTCGAGTTACATAACTCGAAACAAAAATATGTTTTCACACAAGCAATAAAAGTAAAATTAAATAAATAAATAAAACAAACATTAAATAAAACCTAATAAAAAATAAACGATAATAAGATATCAACAAATGACAAAATATCATAATTTTACAAATTCTTTGACAGTTCTTCATTTAACATGGCGGCTTGTTTCAGGAGATGTGCGACTATTTGATGCGCTGTTTGACGGTTATCACGATCAGTAGGCGATTCTTTGAGTCGAGAAATGAATGAATAGCAGATTGTGTCGATCGTATCGAATGGAGATGGCGATTCGGTTTCAAGCTCGAGCGGTTTATTCGACTCTGGCTGTAGTGCTTCAGTTTCTGCATCGATCGGTTGTGGAGTTGGCGCTTTTTCTGCCGATGTATCCATAATTTGAGCATCTCCTTTTGCCATATCCAAATTTTGGATTTCTTCGTTTGGTGTCTTCACAATTTTGTCATCTTCTGGTTGAGTCTCCGAAAGCTTGTCTTCTTCCTGTGCTGATTCCAATTTTTTGCTGTCTTCGGTTGGCGTCTCTACAAGTTCAACTGCTTTAATAGGTGTCTCCAACATTTCGTCTTTCATTGTTTCCAAAATTTGATTCTCGTTCTCCAATTTTGCCACTTTTGAATCTTCTTGTTCACAAGTAAGAATTTCTGCAACATTTTCTTTATCCTCCAAGCCTTTTGGAATCTCAGAATTTCTCTGGAGCATTTGTGGAAGCACTCGATCAAAGCTATTTGTGGTTCTTGCGGGGCTCTCCAAAAACTGTGCCAATGCATTTCTAGCTCGTAGAATTTTCGGATTTTTGATCGGCAGTGTACCAATTTCCTCTTCGCTCAACTTTGCAAAGTCTCCAATCGTCGTAATTTTTCTGGCCTTCAATAAATTATGTAAAGACAAGCTTCTAAAAATGGCAATAATTAGAAAGATATAAAAACCCAATGCCTACAATCCAGAAGCAGAAAGCTTAGAACAGATAGAAGAGATCGACTTGGTGCAATCCAATAGCTCAGGAAAGAAAGGTACATGGCTTGAGGAATTTTCAGATGTCGTAATAGGAAGACTTGAGGAGCTTGGTTCTGTAACTTCTGGGCGCTTGATAGAAGAGCTATTAGGAGTAAAAATGGCCTTCTGTGGTGATCTGATCTTTGTAGATTGTTGTGAATTCTGAAAATAGGATTTTTTAGATTGAGAAAAAAACTAAATTACTCACATTTTCAAGACAAAGATCGGAGCTATTGTGGATCAAGGGGGTCACCCCAGGGTCAAAAAATTGAAAACAATTTTTTAAATGACATATTTAGGAGTAATGTTATGGGAAAAATCGATTGCGCGCATTCCCGAAGCGTGAAAATCTTTGTTTGACCCTTAAAAATTGAGAAATACGTATTTTTATCCCATATTTTCACATTTATTGACTTTAAACTTTTCAAATTTTTTGCTGATTTTTAAAGGTCAAACAAAGGTTTTTACGCTTCAGGAATGCGCGCAATCGATTTTTCGCATAAAATTATCCCTAAAAATATGTCTCTTTTTTTATAATTTTTTTTGATTTTTGACCCTGGGGTCACCCCCCCCCCCGATCCACAATAGCTCCAAAAGATCTAAAGATTTTTAGGTCCAAAAAGTAGTGTATTCAATTTCGGGAGTTAAAATTTTATAGTCTCATTATTTTAGGCCACAGAAATTATGGTTTCTCACCTCAATAGTTGAACCCAACTCTTCAATTGTTGTCAAATTTCCAACCAATGTCTCAAAATGCACACGACGATTCTGAAAATTTTCCAATTTTGGCTGTTCCGTAAAATGGTCTCTCACTCTTTTCTCAGCTGTACTTGGCGAATCGAATTTCTTCAAAATTCCACTTGGAGTCCCTGCATGTACAGAACTACTCGAATTTGAATCCATTCTAGAAGGCGTCGAATGAGAATCAGTGGTAGACTGAGATTCGGTCAGCAGTTGCTCAGAAAATACCGACTGTGCTTCAGAACTTGATGGCTTCTCTTTCGACTCTGATATTGGTTCTTCGATCGGTTCTGTGCCGATTTTTGAACTCGAAATTTCAGTTACTACACTTGGTTGAGATGCGGTATTCGGATTCAAATTAACATTTTTGCCTGTATTATTGACTTCATCAATCGTTTCAAGTGTATCCGGGACAATTTCTGTAGATTCTTGCAGCCTGGAAAAACATATTTTTAAATTTCAAAATTTCTATCATACATGTTTAGCTTCTTAACAACATTTGGTGTTACTAAATCATTCGTATCTAACACAAAAACAAAGTCCTGTCGTAATTTCTTGAGCTCTTCAAGACTTGGTGAGCTTTTTTCAACCGAGCTTTGACGATTCTCGCTAGCTGAAAAATTTCAAATTAGATACACAAAAACTAAAAACTGACGTTTTCCTTTGCACAATTCTTCAATCTCATTCAACGAGCTTAATTTCTCATCATACAGTTTTGTATCAGCTCGTTTTTCTTCCTAAAATTGCCATAATCATAAGAAATATAAAGTAAAAAGGCTCTAGGATATTTCACAATGACATAAAAACATTTCACAGCAACGGTTTTCTCCACTTTCCCGTTGTCAAAATCAAAAAATTCCTTCATATTCGTGTTCCCCATGTCGAAAAACCCCTGTATACAAAAATCAGTCGATTTGGAAATTTTTACCCAAGAGTTAAAAAATCTAATCTTGAAAATTTTTTCCAAATCGGCTGATTTTTTATCCAGGGTTTTTCGACATGGGGAACATGACTATGAAGGAATTTTTTACTTTGACCACGGGAAAATGGAGAAAACCGTTCGCTGCAAAAAGTTCGTTTTTTTCGTTGAGAAATGTCACAGAGCTATTAAAAAGACCTCAAAAACAAGTTTTGTAGCAGATTTTCGTGAACGTCGCTGGCTAGTAGAAGGCTTTTGTTCGGAATTGGTTGCAACTTTAGGTGAATGCATAGCTGGTGTTTTAATAGCTGAACCCCTGCGCAAAGATCTTCTTATAGGAGATGCAACTTTTTTCTTTTCCTTAGAAGTTTTTACACTTTCTGAATCAATAATCATAGCATCATCCTCCACTTTAGCATCCACTGGGGTCAAAAAGTTGACTAAAGTGGTAGATCCAGTTGCTTCAGTCACATTCGAAAATTGTGTGTCTTGAGAAAATTCCACTAGTGCACTAAAACAATTATTAGCATAATTTATATATTTTTAAATTTATCCCACTCATTTCACTAAAAAATGAATGGGGTAAATAAAGCCGTAACAACAAACGCCACACCTCTTTTTAATATTCTCTTCAAGAGAAGCCGTTTCTGGACCCACTTCAATAGAAGAGCTCGAATTCGATTGAATTGTACCAGGCACTACATTAGATGAGGTATTTTCAAACCTTAAAATATGCAAATTAGAATAGATAAGATAACATATATTACTGCGTAGACTCCAGAACGTAATCCTCAGGAAGTTTTTTCGAAAGAGTTTGAGTTGAGTCTTCATCCAAGAAGGGTAAGTTGTCTCTAAATGAGTGATATTAATTCATAAAAATTCACTCATTAACATAAGACAACAAACAAAATCCTAACATATATATAGTCGATTTTATTATATTATGTCGCGGCCCTCGAGGCTGTAAATAAAGTTTAGTTTATATACAATAATTACTTTTTCTCAAACAATTTTTCCCTTTGGTGCTCAGTCAATCTTTGCTTTTTCTTCGAAGGCGGAGTTTTGACCGGTACATAATCTTGAGATTCATCCTCTTCAGAAAACTGCACCCTTGTTGCTCTTTTCCTCGGTTCTGATTTTGTCAATTGCTGATTTTTAGTTGATTTTATATTGTCTGGAGTAGATAAATTGGTGATTTTTCCAACAGAACCAAAGCTGGTTGATAATTTTGAAAAGCTGACAGGAGTTTTCGGTGTTAGCCATGGAGAGATAGTTTTTGGAACTGGAACCTGAAAAATTGTTAGTTTAGTGGTGAAAGTGTATGCCGACTAACCGAGTCTGAAGCCAAATCGTCTAAGTTTAAAGTTTGCGCACCAGGTTTTAATAAAGCAATAGAAATTCCAAGTCTGCTACCGTTTTCAACGAGGATCTTTCTGAAAAATCGGATTTAATATAGTTAAAAAAATTGAAATTTAATTATTTTTGCGTCAATTTTGATTTTTAGCTATTTAGGACATCAAAAATCATCTTTTTCAGATTCAAAAAAATTTCACAAAAATACACATTCATTACCTTAGCTCTTCAGAAATTTCCGAAATATTAGACTTTTCAAAAGTACACTTCCACAAATCCACGATAGGATTTCTAACTTTCGGTGCTATGTGCGCAAATCCAACAATAAATAATCTATTCATCTTTCCCAATAACTCATTATCGTATGGTCCATGATAGGAATTTTTCAACGCAAACATAATATGCTTTAACAATGTGCTGATCTAAAAAAACTGGTTTCACAATTTTTTCACAAACTTTTGCAATTTTTGGAAAATAGCATTACAGTATTGCCCCTGCCCAAACAGACCCAATGATAAAAATTTTTTGCCTCCTCCGTCGCTAAATCCTAGATACGCCCCTGCATAGTTCTTTGCCTGTATACTTACATCATTAACATGATTTCTCACCAAACTATTAAAATTCTTATCGTTTGACATCTCCAAAATTGAGGCTAGTGGATCGACCATGAGATCAATTATTGCTAAAATAATAGATGGGTTCTTAAACTCTTCAAGAGTGAAATAATGAAAGATAGCGTCCATGCTTCGGATGGTATTCAAAGCAGCACATGTAATTCGGCTTAAGGACATCAAAAGTTGAGTGATTTGACGCTAAAAAAACTGTTTGCATATGACAAAAAAAATTTTTTGTCATATTGTTTGAACTTATAGAAATTTTCAGCACTTTTATACACTTTTGTTTTTTAATTCATACATCAGTGCTAGCCAAAGTGGAAGCCTCAAAAACTGTAATTGCAAAAGTCCTCAGTCCAGCCAAAAGCGGTCTCATCTTTTCTGGCATTGCTTTTAAAGGAGAAAGTGACAAAACCGGTTCCATATTGTTGGCATTCTTCATCACTTCAGAAAATGGAAAAGTTTCAACAATATGATAAAGGTATTCCGAAGCCAATGAGAGCAAATTCGAGTCCTAAAAGTTGGCATTTTAAACTTGCATAACTGAGTAATTCTTACCTTTTTACACAGCTCCAAAATTTGCATGCTTTCCAGATTTTTTATAATCTCCAAGCCGGCAGATGTAAAATCTTTTTCGGGCATTTTTGAGATCAGATGCTGGGTTACAGTAAATAGTGGTTTCAAATTTCGGACGTTCTATAAGGAAATTAAAAAATTGAAGAGAAAACTTACCAAATCAATTTGGTTAAATTTTTTGACAATGTATATTGGCAGTAAGAGAACATAATTAATAGTCGATAAATCATCTTCTAAGAAGTCAGCATTGGTTAAAGAACCCTAAAAAATTGTTTAAAAAAAGTATAAGAGTCTAAAAATATGGACGCAATTTTTAGAGCTATACAATTTTAGATACAAAATCTAAAATACCAAATTTTTTAATTCAAAAAATCTAGTGTATTCTTAAAGATTTGAACAAATATAGTACAGGGTGTTCCAAAAAAATCGCCATTTGGCCATTTTTTGGCGAAAAATCGATTGCGAGCATCGAAACCCCTTGAAAATGCCTCCCAAACCATAAAATATCCAATTTTCATATTTTCAAATAGTAATTCCTATCGAAAATAACTGAAAAAACACGAAAATCTTATATTTCATGGTCTGGGAAGTGTTTTCAAGGTTTTTCGATGCGCGCAATCGATTTCTCGCATAAAAATACCCGAGTCATTTTGAAGAAAAAATTTTTTGAAAATTTTTCGTCAAAAATTACCAGATGGCGGTTTTTTTTGTTGGAACACTCTGTACATCCATTTTTGGGATAACTTACATTTTTCAATAAAGTATGCACCAAATTTGAAATCCGTATCCAAATAATAGAAAATATCTCATCGTCTACTTTATCATCCTTCAACAGCAATTTTACCAACTCCACAAATTTTGTAATCCTTTTCAAAATCACCAAGTCACTAGCCGAATGCTTCAAGTTGTTCAGAATAGCCAAAATGAGAGTCTGGATGCTAAAAATCCATTAAGAAACAAATATACAAATTTCTAAGCTTACCAATCGGTGTCAAGATTTTTCTCTTGTTCAACTGCTTTTTGATAAAGAACTTGAGTAATACTGCACAAACTAAACTCTTCAGGCAAGTTTTGATGAGTAAATATTTTTTCATCAACCAGAGTTTTTATCACACTCTAAAAATTGAATATAACCTCAACAAAATATTAAATGCATACATAGACAAAAGAAGGTTCGTGCTGAGTTTCTTTAACCCAAGTTTGTAGCTGAGACGTAGCGAATTGAAGATGAGCTGTTCTATTTTCAATTTCTGTCAAAGTATTAATCCAAGAAAAGAGTTTACACCATAAAATTCCCAAGTCGACAAGGCGGATGTCTTAATAAATGGATTAACAAAAATATGAGCATACAAAAATTACCATCAAACTTAGCGTGTATAGAATACCATCGTATACACTGGCCGATATAAACACTGTGATGCAGAATATTCTGAGGATGTGAGAATAAAGAAACGTCGCCAAGTGAAGTAATTTTTGTGGGTACTAAAATAAGCAAATGAAGATTTAGTACAAAAAATAGCAATAAAATCAGAATCATATTTTTTATACCCATACAGTGACGTAGCTACAGGGGGAGGGGGGGGGTACCAGTACCCCCACTCCTTAAGGGCTTAGTACTCCCTTAAAAAATTTCTGGCTACGTCACTGTACCCATACATGATGATCTAAAGGAGCCAAAAATAGTAGAAACTAGTGAAATAACAAACGAGAAGATTAGATAGAA
The DNA here is from genome assembly GCA_034700925.1 of Acrobeloides cf. buchneri Gr-Nem-00862. Lineage (NCBI taxonomy): Eukaryota > Metazoa > Nematoda > Chromadorea > Rhabditida > Cephalobidae > Acrobeloides > Acrobeloides cf. buchneri Gr-Nem-00862. The sequence goes on from JAQGCO010000028.1 coordinate 7,592, forward strand.
AATATAGGGTGCGGAAAAAGTTCGGGCGCGTTAATATTGACCGAAAAACTTGCATAAGAAATGGTATTTATGGTCAAATATAAAGATCTATAAAGTTGTTCCCTATACATACAAATTACTTATGCAAGTTTTTCGATAAATATTAACGCGCCCAAACTTTTTTCGCACCCTGTATACACAGCAAAATAACTCGAAATATTCACCTCCAGAAATTTCCTTTCCATCAGATAGAACACATTTTAGCAAATCGAAGAAATTGTCTAACACTTCTTTTGTTATCGCTCTTTTTGGCAATTCCATAAGAACAAAGGGGATTTTTCTCAACTTTTCATTCAACACAAATATCGGTGATGACGTCCCCGTAAAAGGCACATTAACAGTAGATAATATAACATCGGTTCCAGATCCTTCAGCCAGAAATGCAGGAGAACCACCAACACACAATTTAATTAGTCCAAACACAACTTCATCGAATAATAATGGCAGTTTTTGATGAAGGCTTCGGCAAACATGCCACCAGGTTTCAAAAACCATAAGAAATAATTCGGAAAATTTCAGATACATCAGAGGCTTTAAAATTAGATCTAATCGTCTGGAAGCGGATTGGTCTTAAAAACATGAGTTAACTTCAAAAAAAGGCAAGTTACCATTAGCAAACGTAACAGCCGACCAATTTGGATCCTTAGAAAATACATCAACCCAAATCTTCCAGATTATAAACGATTGTTCTTTGATTCTGATATTTTTGGACTTGAAGCCAAGTTTTGGCACCTCACAAAGTTTGTTAACAATTTCACGAGATTGGAGGATATTCTAAAAGGAAACAAAATAAGTTCATTCAAAGCACAAAAACCTCAGATAAGAGCTTCACTACAATTCCATAAACAGTCAAACTTCTAACGGCCTGTTTCTCATCGGATGAATCTTCAAAAGCCTTGGAAACTTCTTTTATAAACTTGTCGAGCTTTTTCTCAATTACATCACGGACCTTAAAACTAGTATAATTCAGTTCATCCTATTAAATTTGAAAAATTAAACTGAACCAAATTTGTTCAGTTTACCTCTTTTAACAAAAGTACAATGGAAAAAGAAACTGAACACACCTCTTTTCCCAGCTTCAATTCATATTTCTTGGTCAGTTCCAAAAACGGATAAAAGCAATATTTATCAATATTCATATTTCCAACTAGTAAACAATCTGATAAAACCGGAAGCACCCAATCCGTATTGCTTTCGAAGTTTTGAATTAAAGTTTGATCATCGACGCTAAAAACAATTGTTAAAAAAAAACAAAAACAAAATACCTAAAAGCGTTTTCATAGATTCGAATACGATTCTCATCGGTAGATTTAGGAAGCTTGGATAATAAAGTTGAAAGATCTTTCATTTGTAAAAAATTAAAAGCTATAAATAATTTAGTAACAGTATAGTATAGCACCTTGTGACTAGACACATGGATCCTACTCCATTTGAAAGATCTCACAGAGTAGTATCCAAAAGCATCAAGCTCGAAGGCGGAAACGCATTTTTAGATGAGTTTGGGGGTTTTAAAGTTCTCATAATAGTTAAGTTTCTCACGATAGACATTTCAAATCTGTTTGGACTTTTTTTCATTAATTTCTGAGATCACGATTTTATTGAAAACCAGGGTTGTTGAGACGCATGCAAATTGTCTCGACAGCGAACAATCGTTTCGAGCGAAACAGGCACGAACAATAAGGGCCTCCACTATGAAAGCACCAATTGTATCAGGGGGTAAAAGTTCGGAGACAGACCGACAAAAATTCGGGGACACTACCCTGTCGGATTTTACGTTTTTTATATTAAAAACACCGAAAAACGCAAAATCCGATAGTGGTAGTGTCCCCGAATTTTTGTCGGGTGTCCCCGAACTTTTGCCTCCCCCCGATGAGCACTAATTGCACTCTCGGCGCCGAGACGGTCTTATTTTTCAGGGTCAACGAACTTAAGAATGTGACCTCATCCGAATTATATCTCAACAAAAGATGAATAAAATTGCAAAAGACCACATTCGAAAATTCGTTGACCCTGAAAAGTTATTCTCACTTGAAATTTTGCGTCTCGACGTCGAGACGAACACTAATTGCAATTAGTGCTCCCCCAACTTGCAATTAGTGCAGTATCGACGCCGTCGAGACGAATTAGTGAAGGCTCTAACAGCGAAAAAAAGTAAAATGAGAATAACTTTTCAGAGACAACGAATTTTTGAATGTGGTCTACAGCAAATAATTCAAGTTTTTTAGGGAGAAAATGCATGTTTTGAGCCCTGGCTCATGGGTCACGGTTCTTTACGGTCCTAAAAAGATGGACCAGGCCGTAAAAAATCACGGCCTTACTAAAATGGCAAGTTTCATTTTTAAACAAAATTGTCATTTTATGAACATTTTCAGCATTAAAACACACATTTCTCAAAAATTTTGCGCCTGCTTTTTTGCTTTAACGCAAGAAAAAATCAACAAAAAATAGTAAACTTTTGATAAAATGGGCCGTATAAGGGCCGGGTCGAGGCCGCAATTTTTTATGGCCTTAAAAATGGGCCGGGCCGCGGTTTTTTGCGGCTCGGGCCGCAAATTGTCTCGAACGAAAAAAGTTGCGTTTCTACAAAAACAATTTGAATTTGCACGCGTCTCAACGCCGTCGTGACTATTTGCACGTATTTGTGATTACCCTAAAATTACGGTGCCGCTTGGAGGGCACTAGACCCCTCGTTACGACGCGAATTCACGACCATTCGTTACGGCTTCTCGTTACAGAAACCGCTTGTTACGACCTGTCAGGATTTCAAAAATGGGGGAGGGGGAAATCATAAACAATTTTTATGAAAAAATTGAATTTTTAAAGTTAAAATTAATCAAAATTACTTAAAAATTAGTACAAAAAGGCCGTAACGAGGGGCCTAGTGCCGCTCGGAGCTACTCTCTTAAAATTCGCGAGCGCCGGAGGTGCTCTGCCCCGTTACTTTGGAAAGAATCAGAAAACAGAGTTTGTCTGCTCATTTTTCGCGCGCTTTTGCTATTGTTTCGAAAGAAAATTCGCTCTTAAATTTAAACTTCGAGCCAATTTATGTTTTCTTGTCAATTTTCAAACAGTACCGCCAAAATCCAAAAAAATCTATTCGTTGAAATTTTTTCAGTTGTTTGCAAATTTTTATTTTCTCATAGGAATTCTGGCCAGTGGTTTAGCTATGAGAGGCCCAAAGTTGCCTTCGAATATTCCTGTCAAATATCGAAAAAATCCCCTTGGTCCTCTTTATGTTTTGCGCAATTTTAACAAAATCAATGGTCCTAACAAAAATTGAATTTTTGAAAAAAATTCGAACTTTTTCTGCAGTGATATCAAAATTGTGATAATGTTTTATTTTTTTTATACGTTTTATGATTCTTTAACGTTCGTTTTACAGAAATGCTTTCTGGTTCGCCTTCAAAAAATTATCAAGAAAACTGGGGTCAAAATTTATTGGATCGAGATCGTAGCAGCACAAGTAATTGGTATTCATCTGGTCAACCAAGGACTATAATTCGTGATGAAGATTCTTCATATCCTTATTCTAGAGAATTGAGGTAACAATATTCGGTTCTATTTGTGATTTAATCAACACAATTTAGCGACCGTCCTAACCTTCCATCTCAATTACAACGTCGACCTACATTTCATGGTGAATCTTTGAGTCGTCGACCTTATGGCATGTCTGATGGCTTTAGCGTGGCTAGGCAAGCATCGCCGATGGAACAAGAATCGGCTATGAATGCTGACAAGCAATTTGCACCAACTTTCCTGTTTGGTAGTCGTCCTCAAAAGCGGCGAAGTATGGTTTTGGGTCCAATTAGTGTTGGCTCGAATTTATCTCCAGCTGGAATTTTGAAGAATCGTGAAGATGCTATTCCAAGTCCTGGTACGAAAAGTGTGCATTGGTCGCCTGCTTTAGTGCGATCCAGAACTATTTCTTCACATGATGCTCCTCAAGAAATAGAAATACATTCAGGAAGCTCGCAAGAATCCGATCAGGAAATTTTCTCCGATGGGCCTCCAAGACGTTCCTTGGTGAACAAAGAGCCACCAACAAAAATCTCTCGGCTCCAAGCAGATTCCATTGTTGAAGATAGTACTCGTGCATCTCTCAACTTTTCGTTAAATGGTTCAGTTTTTGAAACTACATCTGCTTCGCCTGAGTTGGCAAATGGGCATACATCAAAGGATTTTTGGCTGACAGTTTTTGGGTTTCCACGCGACAATGTCCAAGATGTGATGAATTTGTTTGCTCGGCATGGAAATATTGTTGCTCATAAAGTAGGTCCATGATAGCAGTGAAGTGTCCAGGATTTTGATTTTTTGGTTTTGGGGGGCTGTTTAGGTAAAAACCTCATTTTCCTAAAGAAATTTTTGACCAACAATGCCATTTTTCTTAAGAAATTTTCTTTTTTTTGAGAGGCATGGCCCCTTAGCCCCCCCCCCCGCTGGATCGCCACTGCACGACAGGTTTCCCAGATGGATTTTTTAAATTTGTTTCTTTTTAGTTAAATTACTTAAATTTAAGTAAATCTGAGAAATCTGGTCTTACAAGCTAGTTAGAAATTTGTATATAGAAATGAAATTTTTTGCAGGAAAAAGTCAAACCATACTTTTACCGTTCTTATAGAAATTTTATTTTTTTACATAGGCTTTGTGCCCAATCAATTAATTCTATTTGATGTGGATTGTAAATTTTGATTTTTAAGATCCCCGCTGAAGGAAATTGGGTGCATATTAGATATTCGTCGTTGGTTCATGTCAAACAAGCTTTGAGTAGAAATGCGCAAATTTACAATGGGATTATGTTAGGTGTGGTATCGTGTACTGATAAGGTGAGTCAAAGTTTGGCTTAAACAACTATTTTGATCTCAAAATTCAATGAAACAATATTTTTTGTTCAAAATAGAATTTTGAAGAAGAAATTAGTATAAAATCGACTAAAATTTAAAAAAATTAATTCATAGTCATTTTCAGGAATTGGCCGAACATGATGGTAGCGCTAGGATGGATGTGAATACCTCTGTGATTTCAGCGAAAACTAGCAGCAGTAATGGTGGCGCTATTGACAGCTCTTTTGTGACAAATATGGCAACTCGTCAGATTCCATCGGTCTCAAGTAGTAACGCTACAGATAGTCCTGCAAAGTAGGATTTTAAGGGATAATGTGTGAATAAGGTACAGAAATTTGAGCTAAAAATTGGGAAAATTGATTTTAAAAAATAAAAATACGCACTAAATTGATTTTTTAATACAGTGTGATCAAAAAGTTTGGAAACTTTTTACAGCCTTATCTTCAGCTTCAGTACTGCATTTTTGATGCAGTTTTTTTGCCAGTATATACAAGTCAGGAATGGGGAAATTTGTTGGTGAGAAAATTATTTTTCCTCTATGTGTACTTTTTTGCCTATGCTCATTCTTCTTGCACCCCCAAATGCCGATTGTTTCAGAAATTGGTGACCAACTCGGTCAAATCGCATCTGTTTTCTATAATTTCTTTTTTTTATTTCTGTAGCGCTCATCATGGCGCATTCAAACGCTACAGAAATAAGAAATTATCGAAAACGGATGCGATTTGATCGAGTTGGTCACTAATTTCTGAAAAAATCGGCATTTAGGGGTGCAGGAAAAAATACGCATCGAGGAAAAATAATTTTCGCACCAAAAATTTTCCAATCTCTGTATATACTGGCAAAAAACTACATCAAAAACGCAGTACTGGAGCCGAGATAAGGCTGAAAAGTTTCCAAACTGTTCATCCTGTAAAAACAATATTTACATGTTCAATATGATGGGTTCAATAACGTAAAACTTCGGAATTTTACCAATTCACCTAAATTTTAGCCGCTCTCGATTGTCCACTTCATTGCGTGCTGGAATGCGACCGTTAAACGCTAGCTTGATATCAGATAACCTCAATATTAGTGTAAGCCAAATTTTTAAAGGGGGGTACACTTGTATGAGTAAAATCGAGATTTTATAAAAACGATGCATAAAAATGATTTTTTATCATGAATTGGGTAAAAAACCATGAAAAAATATTTAGACGTCGTTTGGACTCCCGTTCTGGACAAAATGCGTCAAAATGCCGTTTTTAGCTAGTTTTTTTAATGTTTTGAGCTCATTTTTTCTGTAATTTTTTATTTCCTCTGTAATTTTTGTAGAACAACTCATCTAGCTTCTTTTTATCTGTTGATTTGTAAAAAAATACGAATTTTTCATTGACTTATACGAAATTTACGACTTCCCCGAAGATCAGAACATCGAAAAATAGCGTTTCTGAAGGAAATGGGAGGCTCGAAAAACACCTTTATCGGGCTTGTTCTTTCGCAAAAACTTCATATTTCACCGTTTTTGACTATGCCCAACAATCTCTAAGCGTTTTTGGAATGATTTGAAAAAATTTCAAAAAATCTAAAATCTCGATTTTACTTATACAAGTGTACCCCCCTTTAATTTTTTACATTATGCAAATTTTCAGCTCGAACAACAACCAACTGCAAGAAAATCCGATACTTTGATTGGCAAGCTGTGGAATTTCGTTGCTCAAACTTAAGCACTATATAAAGTATTGTGCTAACATATGTTTCTGTCTTATGTTGTTATTGTTTTCAAATATGGACTTGTATTTTTTGAATTTAAGTGGTTTTATTTATTTTGGGTTTTAGAATAAATTTTGCCCTTATATTTTGTTCGAGATGCTCAATTGGACAATGGCCACTTTTCGAGCGTTTAAAATCACCATTTTAACTTTTATAAAATTTTTAAAATAAAAATTGTAGATCTTGATTAGATCTTTCAGAAACCGAAATTTTACAAAATATTGTTAAAGATCATTTTTAGCCTAATTTTTCCATTTTCATGTAATTGAATTTTTGAAGTCAATTTTTAGTCTTATGTCAAAAGTTAAAGCGAATTCGAAAGCAGTGAAATTGCTTAGTATGAAAAAATACGCTTTATAGTATGAAAAAAGGATTTGTTAGTAAAAAGTTATATAGAAAAAACTATTATTCATGCCTATGGACAATGGCTTTTTCTATATAACTTTACTGTCAAATTCTTTTTCCATACTATAAAGCGTATAGGAATGAGCAATTGCACATCATTCTAATGCGCTATAACTTTTGACATAAGACTTAGAATTGACTCAAAAAATTGACTTCAAAAATTCGATTACAATTGGATAATGGAAAAATTAGGCTAAAAATGACCTTTAACAATATTTTTGTAAAATTTTTTTGCTTTTTTTGAAAGATCTAATCTACAATTTTTATTTTTTGAAAATTTTATAAGTCTTAAAAATGGTTATTTTAAGCGCTCGAAAGTCATTGGAACACCCCTATATTACATTAAAAATAAGGTCTTCATTAGGAAAATTTTTATGCGGTTGGGAACAATCATTTCATAAGCAGAAAAATTTAGGGGTAATTTATGGATTTTCCTCATTTTTTCAATGAATTTTTGGAATGGGGGTACATAATTACCCCCGCCTACGGCACTGGGGGACAACCCTTTAAATACGGGCGTGTTTACAGCAGTCAGTAACAATAGAATTTATTAATGTCCTAATTTATTTTATACATTGAAAACATGAAAAAATACCCGACAACATAATTACTATGTGAACAGATAAAATTCAATAAAATCAAATAAAACACATTTCCTGAGTCAAATACAAACAAAAAACGGTACTAGTTCGGATTAATAGACTTTTGCAGAAAATTTATTTTTTGAAAATGACACTTTCTAGGGTAGTTTTATGTAGAGAATTCAAAAATCGCATTTTTGAAATGCTAGAACGCTTCTCTGAATCAGAAAAATGCATCGAAAATGCCGGTGGGATAAGGATTTTGCTTATTTATGATTTGGAAAAAGAACAAGAAACTTCCTTATCCTACCAGCATTTTCGATGCACTTTTATGAATCAGAGAAGCATTTTGCATTTTAAAAATATGATTTTTGAATTCTTCGCATAAAATTACTCTAGAAAATGTCATTTTCAAAAGTTATTCCTCTAATCCGTACTAGTACTCAAAAAACTATTAAGTTTATTAGATATCATTCAATTTCAGGAAGTTCAAAAGGAATAGGATAGTTCTTATCCACGACATGAGCAATTCGATAGGCCAAATGTAAGGCATTCTCATCAGTGTCGGCTTCTGCATAGATTCGTACAATAGGTTCAGTTCCAGAGGGTCTAAAAATAAGGGGGTACTAGTTTATAAGGGGTCATCCAGTAAGTAACGTAATCAAGGGGGGTGTGTAAATTTGATTTTTTTTTGATTTCGTAACCATGTCACGTGATCGAAGAGGGTACATGTGTTCTTTACATACAGAAAGTCTGAGTAGTTCCTTTGTTCCGAACTAGTAAACAAAATTTTATATCATCTTGATTTTTAATCTATTTTTCACGTACCTAACAAAAGCTCTAGCTCCATGAAATTTGGAGACCCACACATCAATTTCCTTTTGCATAACTTCAGGTTTAATTAGCCGTGTCTCATCAGGCGTCGTTTGAAAAATGCTTCGATCGCGGAATGGAATTTTCAGCTGTGCACTGGGAACATCGGTATAGGTTTTACTCGCCCAATCTCCTATGGACCAGTCAAAATAACGAAGAATTGCTTCGACAGCAAACAGATCCGCAATGCCATCCCCGACAATGTCGTTGATAATCTGGGAAAATAGACGAAGCATAATTTTTGGTTCTGGATCTGCTGGAGTTCTAAAAAAGCTACATGAAAGTAAAAAGTGATTTTTGGGCAATGTGAGAAAAGATATTTTTGTGAAAAATCAAATCAAAAAGCATACTCTTTAACAAAATCCCAAAATTTTTCACTAAATGTGACAGTTCCATGGCCATTTGCCTCAAAATAAATTCCAATGTCGTAGGTCTCTGATTTTGGGTGCAGATTTTTCACGCCGGTTGCAACTATAGCTGGTTCGATGCCCTGAAAATGTGATGTTCGACATTTATATAATCGTAGTGTATTATGGGGGGGGGGGCAAAAGAAAAGGGACTTTAGTCCAAAAGTAAAGGGATTCTGGTTCAAAAGTAACGAGACTTTGTTTGAATTTTTTATATTGCATAAATTTTCATGTACAATATTTGAAAGTAAGCGCATTTGGTACATGAAAATCCACGCAATATAAAAAATTTAAACAAAGTCCCGTTACTTTTGAACCAGAATCCCGTTACTTTTGGACCAAATTTCCGTTATTTTTCCGGTTACTTTTGGACCAAAGTCCCATTTCTTTTGCCCCCCCCCTATACAATTCAAAAATTCGCATACCAAAGAACGAAAATAACGAGAAGAATTCCCATTTGCATAAGCCGTTTGAACCACACCAATACTCAGATCTTTGACACCTAACAATTCAAGCTGCTAAAATCCGTTATTAAATTTTACAAGGAACCGAAAAAAATCGTACCTTAATCAAAAATTTCGCATATAAAGCGGCTATTTGATCACCGTCCAATAAAATGAATACTCCATTGTTGTTTGAATAAAAATAGACCAAACGATCGGCATCACCATCAAGTGCTGCACACCGCGTTTCTGATGGAACATTTTTAAAGCCACGTGGAAAAGTGCGCCACAACTTTACGAAATCTGCACCGCACTAAAAATTGAATGTTTTAGTGGCAAAAATGAGTTAGAAAATGGCTAGAATATAACTAAAAATAAATCGTTTGAGCAACAAGCTAGCCATTTCCTAACTCATTTTTGTCCCAAGGAGCAGTGATGGTCCGAACTGAAAAAATAGTTCGGTTCCGGTCGCACCTTTTTTGGAGTCGGTTCAACCAAAAAATTTTGCGGTCCCTGTTCCACGTCTAAAATTTTTTCGCTTTAAATATTGATTTTGTTAATTCTAACGTTTAAGCAAAAAGCGCCGCATGCGCGAAACTTTTTGGAAAATTGTCATTTTTAAGCTGAAAATGATGATTTTTGGCGAAAAAAATGAATTTTGAAGATCTTTAAAAAAATTTTTGCGATTCCGGTTCCACCAAAAAATTTCTTTCGGTTCCATCCAAAAAATTTTTTGCGAATCCGGTCCACATCATGAACCGCAAACAGGCCATCACTGCCAAGAAGTCAAATTGTACATCACGATTCAAATATTCGTTAGCGGCCGCATCCTTGGCATCATTTTTAAGAGTTATATTCATAGGGAAATTTTTCTGCTCTGGGTGATTCAAATATTCCAAGACCCAGAGAGCACCAACACCATTAGCACAATCGACTATTAAAGAAGGCTTATAGTTTTCAAGCTGTTTCAATGGACATCGCTGAAAGAAACCAAAAATTTAGGCAAGAATTTTTTCCAACACCACCTTAATAAACTCAAAAAACGCATCAGTAGTCTTTCTCACAGGTGCCAAACGATCAAAAGCAAGATTTGGCTTGTTCGTAGCATAGACAATGTAGTGCAACTGAGGTGTCGTAAAATTCGCTAAAAATCAATTTTTCCATACATCCTACATTTAATCTCCTACCAAATTCATTCACTTTCAAGACGCGGCCAAATTCAGCTCCTCGAGCGACAGCACGCATCAACCAAGGCGATGAATCTCTCGTGTCTGAACCAATAAAAATTTTAGCATTGTCAGGAATAGTTTCTGTTTTAAGACCGGCCTTTTCCATAATAGACTTTTCTGTAGAGGAAGCAAGCTCCTCAAATTCCGTATCATTAGCATTAACTAGTTCGGTGGCTAGATGTTCCCAATCGCCTTCTAGCATATGCCCAGTTGGTTCAATAATTTTAACGCCATTTTCACCAGTGGGGTTGTGCGAAGCGGTTACCATAACACCCACAACTTGATTTAAGGATCTTAAAATGGAAGATTATTAAAGAGAAAAATTTCCAAAGAGAGGATAGACAACAAAGACATCAAAATTTTTTTTAAATTAATTAAAATTCTGAATTTATAAAACGTAGGCATGATTGGGGACTGAACCTTGAAAATCGAAAAATTATAATGGTGGACCACTATGTAAAAATTTTTTCGCGCATTCGGACGATATGGTGGCTTCAGCCCCTTGCTACGCCACTGAAAGTATGTAAAATAGGATAAAAATTAGCAGTTTATGAAAAAGAAAATTTTAATTCTATACCTAGCTCTCAAAGAAGCCAAAAATCCGATACGAAACGCAATGAAAGTCACCTCTTCATTAGGATAACGAAATCCAGCTGTTCCATAACGGAATTTCTTATCTTGCAGGACTGGACAAAAATTTCCATTGAAATTAACATTTCCTTCACGTGTAAAATTTTCCGCTACTTTTTTTGAACCCATTTCGAGTTGTTCTAGCATTGAGGAAACTAAAATTCTATGTACAAAAATGAGAAAAATGTTTTTAGCCAAAAAAATTTGCAAAATCTCAAAAAGAAGACAATGTGACAAAATGCCAAAATTGACACGTTTAAATGTTTAAAACAAACTTTTCGAGAAAACCGAGCTTTGGGTGTCACAAAAATTTTGTAAGCATACTTATTTTGATAATGAATTTGATCGATTTCTAGAAAGATTCGTTCAATCTCTTTTACCAAAGTGTAGAGCTTGATTTCTTCTACAATTTTCTTAAAGGTTAATTTTGATGAAAATCGATAGAAAAACGAGAAAATCGCACGAAAAAATAATAACCCTTAAAAACTTTTGTGACATAAAGCTCTGTTTTCTTAAAAAAAGATGTTTTAAAAAAGAAATTTTTAGAAATGGAAATAAAAGACATGTTCTTATTTTGAAGATAAGGAAATAAAATCAAAAGATCATTTTCGCAAAATCAATAGAGTACCGAGAAAATTTTTTCACTGATTTCTCGTTTTTAGTAGATTTTAAAGAAAAAAAGGAACATTGTGTATATTTTATACAATTTTATGAAAGAAAATAGGCAAAAACAACTTGTTTCT
>JAQGCO010000029.1:0-19325 GCA_034700925.1 Acrobeloides cf. buchneri Gr-Nem-00862
AGTTGGCGACCTTTTTTTTTTTGGTCGTCGAAAATTTCATATATGAGAGGGTCCCCTCTAATTTTGGGCCGATGAGTAAGAGGGTCCCCCCTAATTTTGGGCCGATGAGTGAGTGGGTGGGGGGGGGGGGAGGCTCCCCCTCCCCTTGCCCGCGTATGGTATAGACCATTTTGGAATACCCCAAAAATGGCGAAAAACAAGTCGATTCTATTTTTGGGTGGTTTTTCATTGTTTTCGAGCCGTTTTCAATCACTTTAAAGCGGTCCCGTGTCATTTTGAGGTGTGGGGTAAACCCTACCCTAGCCAATATGTTTTAAAATATTTTTGAACAACTTTTTTACTACGTCCACTTTTGATCAATTTTTTTCGAAGTTTCGAGATATCGCCTCTTAACTTACCTGTAGCAATCAAACATTTCTCGAATCCAATCTTTTCATTATTGTCCAATATGACTTCCTTCTTCTTCATATCAATTCTCAATACTTTTCTCCCACGAAGAAATGAGACAGCTCCGTATTCTTTCTGTTCAATTTTTTCTGGCGCTACATAAAAGCCTTCAACTTCATAACGCACATCTCGTTTTCTACCACTAGGAGCTAGGTATTCCAATGTTTTGGGCGCGTCATCATTTCCGTACCACCAAAGCTCTTAAAGAAGTTCAAAATAAAAATCATAAAGCTCTAATTTCAATACAAAATAGATCCCAAAGACCTACCTTTTGACAACGCAGGTCGATTATATGGCGTTTCTTGTTCATCACCAATTATTAAAACCCGTGCAGTTGGATCACGAGCGCGTATTGTCAAAGATGCGTAGTATGATGCAGTTCCACCACCAATACAAACATATGGGACAAAAGCTGGAATGCCACTCGGGTTCCTATGAGCTGTACTTGATGTAGGCTAAAATTAAAATTGACAAGGAACACTCTCGCAACTTGATACACTCCGATTTGGCCGAAACCGGGCTCAAAATGTTCCTCATACAGGACTCGGAATGAGTCTGATTTATCAGAAATGTTCTGATTTTGGCCAGCAGAATGTGATATGTCTGATTTTTGAATTGAAAATCTGATTTTCTTTATTCATTATGTTCCTCATATGAGAAACATTTTGAGCCCGGTTTCGGCAAAATCTGAGTGTATCAAGTTGCGAGTGTTCCTTGTGAGCTTAATATTCAAATAGTTACACCTACCTCATTATCTTTTTCCTCAAATAATACAGATTTGTACCGTTTAAAGAAATAATATAAAGGAAATATAGAAATAGCCCCGGCAAATATCCCAAGTTTCACACGATTGCTGTTAAACCAATTATTTCGATTTTCTTGACTATTGTCATGTTTAGATCTAAAAGCAAGAAATTTATGGATTATGAATCTTTTTGGCACATAATTTACGGTTTGCCCTTAACATTATAGGCACTTATTCGGAATGCCCCCCCCCCCGTGGGCACTCCAAATAAGATGGCATTGGTATCTTATTCGAAATGCCCCTGTGGAGATCAAAAAAAGCCTTTCTTAACCAAATTTGTATTCAATACAGGCGATTTAACTCGAATCGAGCCTGAAAACGATGATAATTGAGATGTAATCTGCGGAGTTTGTTGACTGGTAAAAGGGTCTTCATCGATCAATTCATAAGCTTGAAAGTTTGACGAACTGGAGACGCCTGGATTGAATTGTTAAGTTTCATAATCTTGGAAGTTTGAATAGTTTTTAAGGACCAGAATAATTTTCTTTACATTATTCAATCGTTTTTGGGGAGCACTATCCAACAAAGTCCCGATCAAAAATTCGAACTTTTGGAATTTTCAGATTTCGACCCCTTGGTTCCCCCTTTAGTTTTAGGTCAAAAATTCGAAAAATCATAAAAGCATTTTCAGGCTTTGGGAATGCGCGCAATCGATTCTCCACATTGAAACCCCCCCCCCAATAGAGTCAGTTTCCAACATTCTTCATGCCGGAGTTATACTTTTGATAGGTTTGAACACATGTATGTGAGTCCACGGGGGAGGGTCATTCCGAATAAGTGCCCCATTATTATTAACACTTACCGTATTGAATCAACCCTATTCACACAAACGTTTCTCACTAAAGGAGATGGGTACCTTACGCCATAACGAATATATATTTGTGTACACTTTCTAAACATATTGCATACCTTAAAAAATTCATTATATCACACACAAAAAACAAAAATTATAGATAAATAAGGCAAAATCCTTGAATAAACAATAAATTTTTTAATCTACAAAATAAGATAAATAATAATATTTATGTGATTCTTTTTGCGCGCCAATCAATAGAATCAATATCAAATTCGTCTAAATCAGATTCACTTGACATAGATTCTTCAATCACTTTTGAAGGTTCATTGTGAAGTGAGGAAAGAAGATCTTCCTTCTTCTTCTCAAGTTCTTCTACTGATTTCCAAAGTTCAATGTGCTCATTAATTATTTCGATATCATTCCGTATAGCAGTAGACTCCTCCTAAAATGTTAAGACATTATATTCATCAAAAAGATTTTTAAATAGGGCTCGAGATGAAAATGTCAAAAATCAGATTTTGGACCCAAAAATCAGATTTTCACTAGATTATACTGCCCAAAATCAGAACATTTCTGATAAATCAGACCCATTCCGAGCCCTGTTTTTAAGATTTTATTGTAAAAAAATCCATTAAAAAAGGAAAATGGTATAAAAAGATACAGTGACGAGTAGAGGTGTGCACAGGCCAACCTTTTTTGGCTCCCACCAGTACTGGATCGAAACAGGTCTACGAATAATTTCATTTTTCAGATTTTGGGGGAGGGTCCATATCCCCCCTCCCTGGCTACACCACTGCTCGGGGACAGGCCCTTTTTCGACTCCTGTCATAAACATACTTCCAACTCTTCAGCTTCATCTTTTTTCACTTCAGCTTCGGCTAATTCTTTCATAAAACGATCGTATTCCAGGTCTAAATTTTTCTGCTTATCAATCGTTTCTTTCACCTAAAAATTCAAAACAAAATCAGAAAAGTAACAATAATAATAAAAAGAATACCCTGCTATTTAAAGACTTATCGTCAAAAAATCCTTCAGGGACTCCTTCAATTATGTTTTTACGAGTAGTATTAGTTTCAATGGGCTCAGATCTCAATTTAGCTTCAGCTTGCCATGGGGTTGTAACTACATAATTTTTGTCTTCCCTCAATTCGTCAACTAAAAAAGAAATTTAGAATATCACGATGCCAGTGGCGTAATTATGAGGGAGGAATCTTCCCTCTTACAACCTGGAAAAATTTTAATTTTCATAGAAGAAAATTGGAAAATTTCCCAAAACTTTTCTACCCCAAAACCTGAATTTTCCAAAACTTCCCTCCCCAAATCTGAACAAAAATTACGACGCTGGGCGTAGCCAGACATGTTGAAACGTTCGGGGCGATTTGGGATCGGTTATCCAAAATTTAATCAAAAATAGGGAGACAAATTTGCTATTTTTCGAACTTTATCAAAATTACAAGGTACCCTTATGATTTTTTGTTTTTAGTCCAATCGAGAGGGGCAATCGCCCCTTCTTTGGCTACGCCATTGCACGACAGACATACAAATTTGAAAATCCGTAAAACGCTTAAAAATAGGTTACTTCGAAAATTTTTTGCACTCTTTCGGATCGTTGTAAAATCTTTCGTAAAATGTTATTATACTTAAAATGTTTTTAAGCTTTTTTTACAAATTTCCATTTTTCAACTTTTGTGCAAGAATATAGAAATTAAACCTTCAGCTTATATAACTCACTTTTAGCACGTTTTATGGCAACATCATTATTTTCATTTATCTTCTCTTCATTTTGTCGTTTTGTTGACGAAGAAGCAACCACTTTTTCTTTCAACCTTTGAAGATTTTCACGATGCTTGCGTCCATTTACATGTGCAGTCCAAGCTTTCGATTTAGCTTGCTGTGAACAAATTATACATAAGAAAAGGCCGTTACCCAAATCTTTTGCAATGTTCGGATTTGGATTTGCAGACATTCGTATAATTTTCAAGATCTGAAAATAAAAGAAAAAAGCTTGGGCAATATAGAAAAGTGCTGTCAAAAAAAGAAAAATAATGGAGCTCTTGCCCCTGGGGAGACGCAATCAACAGGATTCCAACTTTTTTGAAGAAAAAAAGTATAGGGGCCAAAAGAAACGGGATTTTGGTTCAAAAGTAACGGGATTATGTTTGAATTTTTATATTGCATGGATTTACACATCGATATAAGTATCTATTTCGAAAGTAAACGCATTTGGTATATGGAAATCATGCAATATAAAAATTCAAGTCCCGTTACTTTTGAACCAAAATCCCGTTACTTTTGTACAAAAATCCCGTTATTTTTGGACAAAAATCCCGTTACTTTTGTACAAAAATCCCGTTACTTTTGGACCAAATTCCCGTTTCTTTTGGCCTCCCCTATACCAGTTTTTGGAATCCTGTTGATTGCGTCTCCCCAGGGGGGAATAGCTCCAAAATAACAATTTGGCGGATCAGAAATCACTTGTAAACTTGCCTTTTTAAAGAAAAACTCCCTTTTTATTATTAATGTTGCAATCTTTATATAAGTACTCAATTAGGTTTTTGAATGATAACAAAATGACATAGACAGAAATTCTTCTTAAAACATTGAATTGGTTAAATTCGACATGATTCAGAGATTACGTTTTTACTTACATGGCAATAAAATACAAATGGTCGATGGAAAAGGCGGAACTGAATGTAGAGAGCTTCGCTTTTTCGAGCAATATTTGTTTTTTTTAACTAACAATCTAGTTGAAATTATCATCATTAGGGTGGAGTCTTGATTTGAGATCTTGTGGATTTTGGTCTCGAAAATTGTGATTTTTTTACTTTCGAGAATCTCGTCGCAAATCTCGTCTCGATCTCGAAATTTAGCATTGCAAGAATTTCCTATATTAAGTTGCCTTATTTCAAAGATAGAAGAAATCCAAAAAAATTCTATTCCTAATGGTCCCCCATTATTATTTTTCACAAAAATTTTCAATTTTTTTCACTAAAATAAGCCATTTTTCACCAAAAATCGTATTTTTCTGAGCATTTTCAGCTTAAAAACAAGCATTTTCACAAAAAAATATTTCGCCTGCGGCGCAGTTTTTTGTTAATAGTAAGAATTAAAAAATTTTCGGCCTTTATCAATTTTTTGTATCCCCTTGTATTAAGGTGAAAGAATTTGGCTTGTTTGGTATTTTGATGTTCTTTTTGGACCTATTGTATTTGCTTTGCCAGTACCCCACATAGGGCCTCTATCAGAGCAGAGGTCGAAGTTGGGACCGGATCATCCGGGCCTAAGCCCGGACGGCCCGTCATCCGGGCTTAGGCCCGAATCAGTGTTGTAACCGTGCAGTTCAAGCGAACCGAATCGTGTACACGACAGAGACCGAAAATGGGCCCGGAAGCCCCCTCGGCCCAGGCCCCATGGGGCCCGGGCCTAGGGGGCCTGAAAGTTGGGCCCCTTCGGGGGTCCTTGGGGCTGGGCCGAGGGGGCTTCGGGCCTCCAAGGCCCCTGAGCCCCTATGGGGGCCGGGCTTAGGGGGCCCAGGCCCCAGTGGGGCCGAAGGGGCCAGGGCCTTGGGGGCCTCGGCCCTTTTCGGTCACGATTCAAAATTGATGTTTTTTTAATTCCAAAGCGACTACACGAATAATCAAAATAAAATAAGCATTTTCTAATCATTACACGCTTGAATCCGAGTGAAGTGAACCGTGCTGCACGGTTCGGTTGAAAGTGGTAGAAGTGAATCTCGTCGCTCCCAAATCTCGTCTATCTCGAACTCATCACTTTAGTCTCGATCTCAGACACCCTAATCATCATGCTCGTGATTTAATTGGTCTATCATAAAATCATAAAAATTAAGAATATTCAAATGCCACCTCCGCCGCCTCCTCCACCTCCACCACCACCTTCCCAGTTAGCTCCTCCTAAATCTAACGAAAGGTCGAAATTGCTCGGCGATATTCAAAAAGGAGCTAAACTAAAGAAGACTGTCACGGTTGATAAATCTACTCCCGCTGTATGTGGTCGAATAGTGGATGGTTAGTTTATTTTTTAAATTGTATGACGATAAACATGTGTTTGTATTCGGAATATAGCAAGGGCGTAATTATTGGGGGGAGACACGGGGTTGCCTATTTGATTTTGCCCCAAGCCGGCAAAAAGTTGAAAAAAATTCCCTTGGTACCCATTATGTTTTTGCCCAAAATTTTTTAAAATCTTAATGGTCCCCATTATGATTTTTTACCAAAAATTGACCAAATTTTCCATTTTTTCATCAAAATTCCCTATTTTTCAACAAATTCGAGAAATTTCCATTTTGGTGTCTTGTTTGCTTAAAACTATTTTTTAGAGTCTTCTAATACATCTTCTAGTTCTATTAATTCTTCATCTAAAACACAAGAAAGCAAGCCTTTAAGCGGAATAGCCGGTGGACTTTTTGCAAATGGTGTTCCTAAAAAGCCAAGTGATAATAAAAACAAAAACTTGAATAACACTGTTGCATTTAAACCAGGTTTGTCTTTGATTGTTTTAAGCGTTTTATTAATCTTTTAAGTTACAAAAGATGTGCCATTTAAACCCCCTGCTCCGCCTTCTGCTCAACAAAAGCCGAATTTTCCTCCAAATAATTCAGCCAATCGTAATTCACCTCCTGTGCAAAGCCCCAAGTCATTAGTCAATACTTCAAATGGGTATGTCAAAACTGAAACGACACCCTGAACTTATTCATATTTAGTGTTGGCAATTCGGGTCCTCCACCACCGCCGCCTCCTCCTTCAGTCCGACCAAAACCTGTGCCTCCTAGTGTTCCTCCAGTTGTAAACAAGCCTTTGCCGACATCACAACAAACAAAGTTTCAGACCATGTAACTTTGGAGCTATTGCACAATGAGGGAGCACCCACGTGAAAATTTGTTCGAAATTTTTTCTGGAAATGACCCTTCTAGGGGTAAAAACATGCGGGGAATCCGAATTAAAATTCCTCGGATTCAAAAAAAGCTATATATCGACGCGAAAATTCGAAAAAATCATTTGTTAATTGGATTAAAGCTTCCTTCCGATTTAGTCTCACTCCCCCCTAAACAGTTTTTTGGTGCTATGAAAAGGTACATTTAGGCAAACTACTGTGATATTATAGGCTGGCTTTTGTGCGTAGAATTATTTTATTTTGTTTTATTAGCTGTGATGTATTTGGTACCTGTGAAATTGTTTTATTTAATTTCGGAAGCGGCTGTATGGCCGTATGTTATGTTATGTTAACGTCATTTTTTCGCGTCGAAAATGTCAAATTCGGATTCCCCGCATGTTTTTACTCCTAGAGGGGCCATTTCCAGAAAAAATTCGAAAAAATTTTCATGTAGATCCCCCCTATTGTGTAATATCTTCTTTTTATTTGTTTTGATTGATATTGTTAACATAATATTATGCCCTTTAGGCGTCCAACGAACAAAATTCAATTGGAACAAAATTTACGTAGAAGTGGAAGTCAAGAGGTATACTACTATGCTTGAAAGTCCTTTTATAAACCAGTATTTTAGGATATGAGAACTCCAGTAGTCACTCGCCCAATAGGTAGGCCAGGAGCTCCTCCGCCGCCTCCACCTTCTCAGTCCAAATTCAAACCTCCAAGTCAAATGGGAAGCTCAGAACCTCCACCCCCACCACCGCCACCTAGAGTAGATTCCCGAATGGACTCGTTCGAACAACGTTTCCATTTTGTATGCATTTCTGAAATGCCTCCACCAGAAATTTTTACTAATTCCAAGAAGGTGTATGAAGCTAGTTCGCGACGAGCGGCACCTATGGCTCCGAATTATTGAACCTTTAATACATTGAACTCTTTAATACGTTGCGTTTGTGAAGCTTTTTTTGCTTTTTAAGGACTAGTCCAGTGGGAAAAAAGTTGCCATTTTTGTTGATATTCGGAAAGTTCATGAAAATGGAGCATTTTTTGTTTTTACGGCATGTTCTGAATCGTTGTAGTTTTCGAGAAAATTGCTTTTGAAATTTTAAATTTGTGTACATGTTTTCGTTGTAATACACAAACTTTGAATTTTTTGCGGAAAAATCGATTTTTCGCTAAAAATTCGATTTTATTTCAAAAATTAGATTTTCGAATTTTGGCGAAAAGTCAAATTTTTGGCGAAAATAGAAAAATCGATTTTTCCACAAAAATTCAAACAAGTTTGTGTATTACAACGAAGAGCTTGTAACAAATGCAAAATTTCAAACGCAATTATCTCTAAAACTACAACGACTCGGAGCATTTTTTGTTTTTACGCCATGTTCTATTTTTCATGAACTTTCTAAATATCAACAAAAATGGTAACTTTTTTCCTACTGGACTGGTCCTTTAGATGTCATTTTTGGCCCTGTTCCTAATTTGAACCGTACGGATCCGTACTGATCACTGTCAACCGTACGAATCCGTACTGATCAGTACGGATCCGTACGGTTCAAATTAGGAACAGGGCCTTTATCTAAAAAAGACGCAATTTTTACATGGCTATACAAAAAGCTGACAATTTTTGAAAATGACAAAATTTATACTTTGTCATCTTCAAAAAGCAAAAAATTGTACGATAATTTATTCGATTTAAGTTGTGATACTAATGCCTTTATTATTTATGTTTATGCCTTTAACTCAATTTTTGTTCCATAGTTATTTCTATGCTTTATATTATGATTATACTGTAGAGGATATTCCAAAAAACCCCGCAATTTGGTCATTTTTTGGCGAAAATTTTTTTCTCCAAAATGACTCAAGAGTATTTTTATGCGAGAAATCGATTGCGTGCATCGAAAAACCTTGAAAATGCCTCCCAGACCATGAAATATCCAATTTTCAAGTAGGAATTCCTACCGAAAATAACTGAAAAAAATACGAAAATCTTATATTTCATTGTCTGGAAGGCGTTTTCATGGTTTTTCGATGTGCACAATCGATTTCTCGCATAAAAATACCCCTAATGACTCATTTTAGAGAAAATTTTTTGAAAAATTTTCGCCAAAAAATGACCAAATGGTGGCTTTTTTGGAACACCCTGTAAAAAAAAATAAAAAATCCGGTTTATTAGTTAACTTTGAAAAACATTCAATTGATTCACATATTTTTTACAATATAAACCAATTATCAAATTTTCAGAATGTATAGTTCTCGATCGCCTAGCCCAACGACATCAACTCAAGATCTGGGTCCGGATCTCGTTAAACGGATCAACGATATCAACGACATAGATGGAAAAATCACAGATTTCATCAAAGGCGTGATGGTTTGTATTAATGAACTTGGAAAAGAGAAACAAGTTAGATAAAAGTTTAGTGATCAATTTGGAAATTGAAAATTTTAGTTGTCGAAAAGTAAGATGGAAGAAATGGGCGTCAAATTTAAAAATGATCTGAATAAAATTGAAAGCGAACTAACAAAACAGCTCGACTATTTAGGGCATGTTTGTGTGGGGTCTGAACATCAAGGCTCATTGTTTACTTCACAACAACATATACAACTAGCAGAACATGCGGTGGATTCTTTACATTCTCAACTGGCTGAAATTTCAAATGAGACTTTCCCAAAAGAAACATTCCAAGATGATCGTCGATAAATTTTTAGTCGAAATGCTACTTTATCTATTTTGTTTAATATTATTCGAAAAAAGAATCTCACAATTTCAAACAGCATAAAATTTATTTTCAAAATGTTTTGTAATATTAAAATTTCATGTTTCGTGGTCAGTTTAAAAAAAGTATTGTTTCTTACAAGTCGAGATCGAGGAATATAATCCACTTTTTATTTTAAAGTTGAAATATTTTAACCCAAAATACAGAGCAAGCCAAAAAACCGTATTTTTGGTGAAAAAATTTCAACATTTTTTTCAAAAATTACCTATAAGGGGTATTTTCATGCGATTTTTGAAAATTTTTCGCCAAAAAACGCAAAAGTACGGTTTTATTGGCTCACAGTTTTTATTGATTCACACACCGCACCGTTTCAGTAAGATCCAGGCATTCTAAATAACTCACTTTATAGGAAATAAAGAATAACAACACAAAAAACAAAAACATTATTCACAAAAGTCTATATCCTAATTGTTGTAATTCTGGTTCGGAAACGTCGACATTTGTGCATTCTGATTATTGTATTCTTGATGCTGAGACGGATTCTGTGCAAACAGCGAATTCGTAGCCGTCTTAGATGGAATTGCCGAATAAGCTGTAGCTGGTATATGCTTTCGCGTCATCTGTTCAGATGCAATTCCAGAACCATACTGCTGGTGGCCCGGATTCGCAAAATTTGACATTTGTTGCGGTACGAAATTGCTGAAAGCCATCGCTTGTGCCGGTGTCACTCTAGCATATTGCTTATTGTCAAGCTAAAAACATTTAGTGAGAAATATACAAAACAAAAAACTCCAATCATTTTTCAACAAAAAAGCCTCAAATTTGACATTTTTTAAACCAAAGATTCTTCATTTTCTGAGCATTTTCAGCATATAAACAAGCATTTTTCAACAAAAAACTTCGCATGTGGCACTGGTTATTGCATTCACTCAAGGATTTCAACAAAAATTCGAAAATTTCTGAGCGTTTTACGCATAAAAATGATTGTTTTTCAGCAAAAAAATTTCGCGTGAAAAAATAGGGAATTCAAATTTTCGAAATTTTAAAACTCAAAAAAATTGCCTTGGTCCCCCTTATGTTTTTGCTCAATTTTCGAAAAAAACATAAGGGGGACCAAGATAAAATTTTTTTGAAAAGGTTCATCGTGCTATCACGTTAAAAACTAACCGGATAATATGGATATCCTTGCAACATCTTAGTCATTTGCACATTTTGCGCCGGCTGATACTGTGGCTGAAGCATCGGTACTTGGACTGATTGAGTGTTTCGATTTTGAAAACCAGGTGGAACGAAATTGCTCACGTTCGAAACATTCGAATTTATCATTTCTGCCGCTTGTTGAGAGTCCATACCGGAAGACTAAATTTGTTGCGTGAAATGTTTAAAAAAAAGTTAGTACTGCTAAGGATTAGCGAGCACACTTAAAGTGATTTTTTTAGCTTTTTTCTTTGAAAATGATCTCTCTAGGGGTAATTTTATGCGGAAAATCGATTGCGCACATTTCCGAACCTTGAAAATGCCTCCCTCTGATATTATATTGAAGCGCAAATGGTCAAAATTACAAATTTTTCCATTGACAAAGCATGAAAACAAGTATTATCCGGCTCGTTTTCCAAAAACTTTTTTCATGTCAATGTGCACAATCGATTTCCCGCATAAAATCACCCCTAGAAGTAATTTCCAAAGAAAAGCTAAAAAATTTTTTTAATCACGTTAAGTGGGCTCGCTAATCCTCAGTAGTGCCAAAAGTTTTTAAAAACCTGAAAATATGGATATCCATTCTGACAAAAAAGTGCCATCAATTGCTGTTGCTGTAACATATTTGCCTGCTGTTGCTGCTGCTGTTGTTGAAGACAAGATAATTGTGAAGTCTGAGAGACGAGATTCGAAAGGCCAGGCGGTGCCAAATTGTTCATGTCCAAAACGCTCGCACCCACAATCTCCGATGATTGTGATGAGTTTATTCCAGTAGTTACATAACCTAGATTTTTATCTATTTGGTTAGAGAAATTTTATGGTACTAATTTTGGAATACTTAAATTTTTACACTGAAAGAGGATAAACTTTTTGGTCTATTCAAGTCTGGGGCCCCAATGACGTCCTTTCTTAAGCTTAGTATTACCAACGACGACAAGTTCTTATATTTTACAGTGCTTTTCATGTCTTAATTGCAAGTATCACAGGTTTGTCGACAATGAAGAAGACAGAGTTCGAAGAGCCAATTCTCAAATACTTCATCAAGGCGCAGCTTTTCAGCCAACTCAAGCAGCTTCATCTCTTGCAAGTCATCAATGGTTGCCATCTTGATCAACAATTTTTGTAGTTGTTCAACGAACGGTATTTGCTGCCTTGTTTTTTTGGCTTTTATACTTTTCTTTGTAGATGTTTGTACAAGTAGAAACACAGATCATTTCTCTTATGTTATCAGAAAACAAACAGGAATCGCATCATTTTCAAGTTATATAAACTTTGCTCGAAACAGTGTCAGGGGAAGTGTTTTTACGCTTTTTGGGAGTGCGTTTTTTGGATTCCTTTTTAAAAATTAAGCTAAAGGGGTCATTTTCTGGAACAAAATTTCAAATTTTTTTACGTCATTGGAGCCCCTAGAAAAAATAGCCAACTTTTTTGAATAGCCCTAACTTTTTGTTGAAATATCAATAAAAACTTACCTTGAGTAGAAGGCTGTTCGTAAAAATCGATTGATGGTCCCGAAACAAGTGTAAACTTGGACATTTGTGCTTGCACGAAGTTTGGCTTGATCTCTTCATTCACAGCCAATGGGAAATTCGTTGGCGGAATATCAACAACAGTGCCCAATGAAGTAAATCCAAAATTCTCTGGTGATGGAGTTGGCACAGCACTCGTCGTACAACCACTTGCGATTCCAGAAGACATCGAATTCAGCTGGTGATAATAAGGATCAAAGGAGATGGCCACTAAATTAATAAATTTTAAAAAAGCTAATAAAAAATTTTTGCATCCTTCAAGTGCAATAAAAATTTGGAGGGCCGATTAAGGCGAGTCATCGCAAAAAAATTTTCGACGCACGTAAAAAACGTTCGAAACAATGAAAAAATACAGTTTTAGAGAAAAATCAAAAAATTTTTTGGACATTTTAAAGTGTTTTATGCCAAAAAACACCTAAAAATGGCCAAAACACCCAAAAAATTTTTTCGATTTTTCCTCAAAAGCAGTATTTTTCGAACATTTTTACGTTTGTCGAAAAAATCTTCAAAAAACTTTTTTGCGATAACTCGGCCCTCCCCTCTTTAATTTTATTGATAGTAAAAAAGCTTATCATCATCTCGAGATAAGATACCAGTCATTTCGTTTTCGCGTTCATCGACAAATTCCACTGTTCCTTGAATCTCTCCAAAGGAAAAATTATTGTCTGATTCCTGCCTTTCTTCGTGCCAATCCGGTCGAAAGTTCTGATCTAGAAATACGACCGGCGATTCTTTATGCTCCAAAAGCGAGTCTTCAGAAACACTTTGAGCGATTTTTAAGCCACAATGCTCCTACAAAAAGTATACTTTAAAAAAAGTTCAAATCAAAGATCGCCCCTTTTGTGCTCCTGGCTAGAAATAGGACGATACAATTTTTTTCGAGATTTTTCTGATATATCGATCGATATTTTTTCTTTTCCGATATATCGATAGTTTTTCGATATTATCGATCAATATATTTATCGATATGCCATTCCGATCTCTATTCCTAACATCGTTTTCTTACCATTTCGAGCAGGAATTGTCAAATTTTGAGCCGAACAAAGATTTTATCCGAAGATTTCAAACCATAATCGGCCTGAAAGATTTTTTCCAAAATTGGCTAAATCCGAATTAATCCAGATTTTTACGGGAAAATAGATTTTTCGTGAAAAAAAGATTTTTTCGGAAAAATCCCATCTCTACTTTTTTTACCGTTCCTTTCAGCCCCACTCTCCTTATTACTAAATTTTAAACGCTTACAGTAGAACCCGTAGTCGTTGAAATAGAAATCGGTAGACCAATGTCCTTCTTCAACATATTTGTCAAGGAACAAAGCGTTTTATCGTGATCTACTTGAGGACTAGCTACAATAGTAGTTGGTGGCATGTTCTCGATCTCCATCGGGCTACTACTATTGGAAATAACTTCATTAGATGCTTGCTGAGTTGCATTGCCATTAGCAATCAGAGAATTCAATTGTTCTTTAGAAATTTGATGATCCTGAAATTGCTTGTTGGTAAAAGTCAGTCCCTTGAAGTCTGCAGAGAATTCATCGTCAGCTAGTGAATTAAGCACGTTGGTTTTAGCATCTGCTAAGCTTTCGTTTAATTCGAGTTTTGGAGGTAAGCTTTTCACAATCGATGACCATGTTCTACCTTCTTCTGGCTGTGCATGTGAAGTTGCTAAAAAAAGAAAATTTGATCTATATCTTACGGGAAAATCTGATCAGCTGGACGGATCAGATCTTCGTGGGAAAATCCAATCAGATCAGATTTTTTTGATAAAATTTAAGAAAGATTGAATAACTAAAAGCAATTAGATTGCATAAATTTATCTATCTGATAATACAGGGTGACCCAAAAAAGACCGTACTTTTGCGTTTTTGACTAACAAGGGACATTTCAGATATGCTAAATCGATTTTTTCTTAAAACTGGTATAATTGTGTTGGGCACACTCCACATATTAAAAATCGCATATTCATATTTTCAGGGATGCCAAGAATATTTGTCGAAAATCAGCAAATCTGACTTCAAAAATCAGATTTTAGGAGCAAAAATCAGCAAAATGCTAATTTTCCATTTTTAAAAGTACGGTTTTTTTATCACCCTTAGAATTTGAGCCAAAAATTTTCACATTATCAATAAAAAACATTTTACATGTAACCATTTGAGAAGTCGAGTTTGCTGATATAATTGCTGGCTCCATAACAACTCTTTGATGGTTTGCAGATCGACTTGTGTTTTCAAGATTTGTGCGAGCCTGGCGATCATCATTATGCTCTTGACGTCCGCGTCCTCTTTCTCCAACTTGTCCATGAGCAGATGCAAGATCTCGTCCACGCTGTCCTAAATTCAAACCTGAGCACAGAATTCATACGAACAAATTTACCTCCAGTGTCCCTTGTTCGATCGTTGAAACGATCTTCCTTCTTATCAGTTTTTTCCTTCTTTCCTTCTGGCTTCTTCGTTTTTCGACTCTTATTTTCATTCCATACATCCGGTTGATTGCCTTGTTCCAAGACAGCCATAACTGCTTCTTCGACGTTGTTTCCATGGTCATACAAAGCAATTACCGCTATATCTTGATTGCATTTTGTCAAATCCATAACCTAAACGAATCAAAGGTTTCTACACTTATACAAGGTGAGCAAAAAACCGTACTTTTATTGAGGATTAAATTGATAAAAATCACCTCGATTTCTCACATAAAAATACCCCATATAGGTGATTTAAAAAATTTTCACCAAAAAAAAGCAAAGAACGGTTGTTTGGCTCACCCTGCACTCGCAACTGTTATGAGTAACTCTTCAGATTGAAAAGTACCGGGTAATTTTTTGATTTCAAAGTGGATTGTTGATTTTACTATTGAGGTGTTCCAAAATTTAATATTTTTAAAGCTATCGGATGATTTATACAG
The DNA here is from genome assembly GCA_034700925.1 of Acrobeloides cf. buchneri Gr-Nem-00862. Classification (NCBI taxonomy): domain Eukaryota; kingdom Metazoa; phylum Nematoda; class Chromadorea; order Rhabditida; family Cephalobidae; genus Acrobeloides; species Acrobeloides cf. buchneri Gr-Nem-00862. Next base: position 15,276 of record JAQGCO010000029.1, read on the forward strand.
AGATATTTTTAGTAATATAGAGAAGAGACATTCTAAAAACTTACCTGCTTAAGTGCGGCTTGATATTTAGCTTTATCTTTCTCGGCCAGTGAAGTTTCTTGCATTAAACGTGCCAAGCGCAATTGTTCTTGCGTAACATGTACTTTTGAAGGGTTACTTTTACCCACCATTTTCAAATAAAATAATAACAATTCGCCTGAAAAGCTATTTTTAAGAAAGAAATTTCACTATCTTTTTGTTAATCATTCTAAAAAAATTTTCTCCAAAAGTGGTCCTTTAGGGTGAACGCTAGCAGTTGTGACAAGCGTTGTGACGTAATAACGCATGTCACAACGGCTAGCGTCATGACTTCAATAAATGTCACAACGGATAGCGCGATACTAGCGCTGCAAAATGTGTGTCACGACTGCTAGCGTTCACCCTTAACATTAATCATTTGGATAAAGTTGAATAAATGCATCAGGGTCGCCAAAATGCGCACTAATTAGGGTTGCATAAACGCCATCTTCAGGTGGCAAATGCCACCTGTTTTTGCCATTTTTGAATATCAAAGACAACATTCGCAAATTCGTTTATCCTGAAAAGATTCGCAATTTAAAAAAGCGTCGAGACGAGCATTAATTGCAATTAGTACTCCCCAACTGTCTATTAAGTGCGGAATTAGTGCTTCTAAAATTTCAGACGCAATGAGAAAGGAAAAAGACGGGAGATGAATAATGGGAAAGGAGAAAAAGGAGAGAGTCTCTTTTTTTCTCCTTTCCCATTATTCCGAGTAAGGGAGAAAGGAGAAGAGAGAGTTGGGAGAACTGCGCTCTTATAGAGCCGTAAGCGCTATTTGAGCGTCGAAGGCGCATCAGTCTATAAACTTTAAAGAATAAATAAAAATTTGTCGCGAACCAAATCCATGAACTATGGCTGCGCGCTAAATGTCTCAACCAGCTGGTCGAGACGTTAAATCAATTCGAGACATTTAACTTCTCGACTTATTTGTAGGTCGAGACATTTAACGACGCATTTAATGTCGCGAATAGCTTGTCGAGACATTTACCGCGCAGCGGTAAAAGTTTGGTGTAACGAGCTGGACCATAGCCCTGTCTTAGGCCTAAGTCTAAAAGTTTAATTGAACTCCTAAACTGCAATTGAGCCCATTTTTCTCACTTTTTAAGCTTAAAAACTGCAATATATTTTCATTGGTCACATAAAAATTTGATTGGTCATATAAAGTTAGATAAATATTTTTTGTACTAAAAACTCACTTTTTTGTACTATTTTTAAAAAAATGTTGAAAAAAAATTTTTTAATTAATTTTGAAAAAATATTGAAAAAAATAGTTAGTACAAAAAAGTGAGTTTTTAGTACAAAGAGATTTTTTTAGTACAAAAAAATATTTATCTTATAAAGTTTCATTGGTCACACAAAGTCGAATCAATAACCCAAAACAATGATCAAATTGGATTAATTTGGTGCCGTTTTGTTCGTCTCATCGAGCTATAAAAAATGCCGTCTTTGTTTTTTAAATACACCCAATAATTAAACATATTTAAAAAAATGTAAAATTCAGGGTTTTCGTGTCAATACTCCAACTAATTCAAACGAGGTCGAGACGCCGTCTCGACTTTGCTTCATGACCAATCGTTTCAATAAACACAAAAATGAACAACAGTCGTTCAACAATGTAGGACATATGCGAATTTCAGGGCGGCTATTTAGCCAATCCAAACGGAAGGCTTGATTTTTTTCGAATGCAATCAATCAATCAGATGAATTCAGAAGGCAAGACTGATCCAAAAGAAGCTATGCTACGAGGAAGTCGAAGGTCGCGAGAAAGAGTCTTATTTCAACTTGAAGGGACTCGAAAGCCAAGTATTCTTTTTCTTTCTGAACCATTCAAAAAATTACTTAACCTTTATGAAAATGGATGAAGGGATTTAACACTTTGAATGAACTAGAAGCTTATTCTTTAGGTGCTATAAATTTATATTCCGATCTGAGAACCAAATCAAATTTGTTTAAAAATCTTTTTTTAGGCGACTTTACGGGCGAAGATCCAAATGAATTCCAAACAATTACCGAAACCGTAAGTTCTTCCTTTTTTCGTGGAGCTCGTCTTGCCAACCACATCACTCGAACCAGTCCGTAACAGATCCCTGAGCTCTGTCAGGCGTATGTGGAACGAATTCCCGGCCGAAGTCGCTACGACCCATTATCCGTGTCAGTTCAAGCAACTGATGCGAAGCCCAGGAGTCTATGAGACCCTCTCAAAATTTGAATAATTTTTTACGATTTTTATATAACCGATTTTTCAGGAAATAGAAGATTTAACGACGATACCATCCGAAACAAGCTTGAAAACGGCAGTTGATGAGGCGAATAGAGTGAAAATCACGGGAAACGTCCGACGTAAACGCTTTAAGGCATATCATTGGAAGAAGAAGGCATATAAATGTTTGAAGCAGAGATTAGACATTGACAAGATTCATGCTGAACTCGGATCAAAACTTCAGGTCAGTTTTTATCTATAGAGAGTTTTTAACATACAAGGGGGGAGGCAAAAGTCTTGACATTTCAAAAACGTATTTTCTCGACAATTCTGGACGAGAAAACACCTTTTCAGCTTTTTTGACAATTTCAAGACTTTTGTCTCCTTGGCGAGGACTTTTGCCCCTTAGGCGAGGACTTTTTATCCCCTTGGTGAGGATTTTTGCCCCTTAGACGAGGATATACCGCCCCTTAGCTTTTGCCTCCCCCTTGTAACAAATAGGAAACCTTTTTCAGGCAGCCAGAATCGTGAATGATATACCAACACTTGAGCCAAGACCGCGCGTTTTAAGCCCAGCAGAGTTTGCAGCACTGAACATCACCGGCAATCGCTCTTCTTATCCATCGTTTCAATCACAACCTGTAGCTACGTTGACGCCAGTTCACACCGATTCGCTATTGATCAGAGTATGCTTTTTGTCATAGGTCTAAATTCAAGCACTTTAGACAGTAGCTCGTGGAATTTTCAATGCGTTTCTAAAGAGTGGATCTTCTCTCGAAGCTTACATCAGTATCGACGAGCCGAACAATATCAAGTTGGAAATCAAGAGAGATTCCAAGAAGTATATCTAGTAATAGATCTTAAAATACCGCGTTTTATGTATGTTGTCTAAATAAAGATTTATTTGAGTTATACAAATCTTAGTAAAGCTGCGTGTCATAAAAAGCCTGATTTTCAATATAAATCGTGTTTATTGAAACGATTGGTCATGAAGCATAAAATTTTATTTGTTTTTTTTGCTTCTCGACCAATAAATTTTATGCTTCGTGACCAATTGTTTCAATAAACACGATTTATATTGAAAATCAGACAAATTTGCAAAATTTTTCGATTTTTACAAAAAAAATTTGGCTACAAGCGGGATTCGAACCCGCGACTTTTGTGATCAATAAGCCGATGCTTTGTCACTGCACCACCAAGGCTTGTTGATGGAGAAAAGTCTTTTCAACCCATGTACTAGTATAAAAAAGGTCGAAAAAATCTATATTTTCCCTGAATCAGGATCAAGGAAGCATTTTTTTAAATTCGGGGACACTACCACTGTCGGATTTTGCGCTTTTCGGTGTTTTCAATACAAAAAACGCAAAATCCGACAGGGGTAGTATCCCCGAATTTTTGTTGGTTATCCCCGAACTTTTGAACGTTTGTTCCCGAATTTTTGCCCCCTGATATCATTGTTGCTTTATTTACCATGATATTTGTTTATTATTCTTGACTCTATCGTGCTTTATTATATTATACTTGTGCGTAACTTGGGATTATACCTGTGCATAAGATAATTGAAATTGATTTTTTATTCATTCTGGTTTATTTGTTAAAAAGAAAATTCGTTTTCTATAATTACAAAACGAAAGCGAAGTGCAATATAGTGCCACGTTCTACATCCATTGGTAAAACTACAGAAAGCTGGTAGTATCAGGATTAAAAAAAAACTGCTTAAAAAATGTTTATTATAATGTTTTATGGCGAAATATTCAAAAAATAAAATGCGGAAAAATTTTTTAACCCCA
>JAQGCO010000030.1:0-19299 GCA_034700925.1 Acrobeloides cf. buchneri Gr-Nem-00862
TGTCTATCTCAAATCCTAACAAACTGACAAATTAGCGATTCCCGCCGGGTTGTTGTGAAAATGCAAATTTCAAATGTCCGGCAGCAAAAGTAGCAATAGCAGCAGCCAGCCAAAATGAGTCGGGCCGGGTGAAACGATGATTATCAATAAACTCGCTACATGATCTGGTCTCGACTTCCAAAAAGTGGGGAAATCGCTCCCCGCGGTGCCATTCATCATGGGATGCTATTCAATAAATACACGATTCGCGCCAGGCTAAATTTGCTAATACATGCTTAGAAAATGGCTATAATTTGTAGTAGGATGAAAAAATGAATAGCTTTTTATAAAAAAATTAATGTTAAATTATAAGCAAAATTGAAAATCCGATATTTATCGTAAACTTGGCTCAGTGGTAGTGCTCCAAGATTCGAGCCTAAGGGTCTCGGGTTCGAATCCCACTTGAGTCGATTTGATTTTGCCATGGTTAGAAAACTTTTTTTCAAAAAAATTTTTTTGAATTTTTCTCAGAATAGCTTAAAATAACAGAATATACTGAAGAAATATTTCCATATTAAATTTTTATTAGGATCAATCCAAGCCATATGATTCGAAGAAAAATGTGTGGATTCCCGATGAAGAGGAAGGCTATATTGCCGGTGAAATCAAGAAGACCGAAGGCAATATGAATACGGTGGTCGTAGCAGGAGGTACCGAGGTATTTATTAGACCATGATTGTGTTCGTATTGTATTTTTGAAATTCGTAGAAATCCGTGAAAAAAGAGTTATGCCAAGAAATGAATCCACCAAAGTTCGAAAAAACCGAAGACATGTCCAACTTGACTTTCTTGAACGACTCTTCTGTGCTCCACAATTTACGGGCACGTTATGGTTGTATGCTTATCTATGTAAGTTTAAAAAAATTTCAAAAATAAGCTATATTCAGACTTATTCGGGCTTGTTCTGTGTCGTGATCAACCCCTACAAGCGTCTCCCCATCTACACCGACTCTGTCGCTCGTATGTTTATGGGCAAACGTCGTACCGAAATGCCGCCCCACTTGTTCGCCGTTTCGGACGAGGCCTTCCGAAACATGTTACAAAACCACGAAAATCAATCCATGTTGATCACTGGTGAATCTGGTGCTGGCAAAACCGAAAACACCAAGAAGGTTATTGCCTATTTCGCTGCAGTTGGTGCTAGCCAGGCAGAAGGAGGTATCCCTGGCGTCCCGACTGAGAAATCGGACAAGCCAAAAGAGAAGAAAGTTACACTTGAGGATCAAATTGTCCAAACCAATCCCGTACTCGAAGCTTTCGGTAATGCCAAAACGGTGCGTAACAACAACTCGTCTCGTTTTGGTAAATTCATCCGTATCCATTTCTCGAAGTACGGAAAAGTCGCTTCTTGCGACATTGAGCATTGTAAGTTCTATTTTTGTTTAGATTTTTTATATAGGAAACACTTATAAGTGAAATGACATGATAAGACAAAACAGCTCAGGACAGAGTAAAGTACACGGTGGCCACCCACGTGAAAAAAATTTCGAAAATTTTTTCAGGAAATAACCCCTCTAGGGGTAAACACATGCGGGGAATCCGAATTTGACATTTTCGAAGCAAAAAACACGGCTCTAGTCCACAATATGAGTCCCATAGGTTTTTATGAGTCCAATGGATTTTTTATGAGTCCAATAAAAAATTTATTTAAAAAAATAGTTAAAAAGAATAGAAAATGAGAATGTTATTTGCACAAAATCACATCCAATGTCTTGCCCATCTGTGCCGAGTAGAGTAAAAGTTTTCTCATTTCTGATTCTTCTAGTCGAATTTTTTTAGTATCACCAGAAGGCCCTAAAACTATTGATTTTTTGGTACTTATGCACTATCCCCCCAAGCTGAAAATGAAAAAAAAATCAATTTAGACTTAGCTAAGCTTAGGCTCACTGGTCGATGGGTTTAGGCTTCATTTTCGCAGTCTTAGGCCATTTTATGGTGTTGAAAAAATGGTGAAAAATTGATTTTTTTTCATTTTCAGCTTGGACTTATAAAAATCCATTGGATTCATAAAAAATCCATTGGACTCATAAAAATTTATGGGACTCATCAACAATCCATTGGACTCATAAAAAATTTATGGGACTCATAAAAAATCCATTGGACTCATAAAAACCCATTGGACTCATAAAAACCTATGGGACTCATATTGTCGACTAGCACCAAAAACACTTCCCTGATTCAGGGAAGACCTGTGTATGAAGCGAAAAGTCGAAAAATCGCATTTTTGGAGCAAAATAGGTCAAGAAATTACAGAGCTTTGTCATAATTATAAACCCTTTTAGATCTCCTCGAAAAATCTCGTGTCATTCGACAAGCTCCTGGTGAGCGTTGCTACCACATCTTCTACCAAATCTACTCGGATTTCATCCCAACCTTGAAGAAGACGCTTAGATTGGACAAGCCTTTGAAGGATTACTGGTTCGTCGCACAAGCCGAGCTGAAAATCGACGGCGTTGACGACAAAGAAGAACACGGGTTGACCGATGAGGCTATGCATATCTTGAAATGGAATGACAAGGAAATCGTTGATTGCTATCGCATTGTTGCTGCTATCATGCATATGGGTAACATGAAATTCAAGCAACGCCCTCGTGAAGAACAAGCCGAGCCGGATGGCATAGAAGGTAAGCCAAATTAAAAATTAGGCCCCAGATGCAGCATTCAAATCTAGATGCCGATCGCGCAGCGTCCATGTATGGTGTGGATACTGATGAAATGTTGAAAGCCTTCTTGCGTCCACGTGTCCGAGTCGGTAATGAATGGGTCAACAAGGGACAAAATCAAGAACAAGTTTTTTGGGCGGTTGGCGCCATGGCCAAAGGTCTCTATTCCCGGATGTTCCATTGGATCGTCATGAAATGCAATTTGACTCTTGATCAAAAGGGCATTTCTCGTGATCACTTTATTGGTGTGCTTGATATTGCCGGTTTTGAAATCTTCGATGTAAGTTGAATGGACAAAAAATATGAACGAATAAATGCAAATTTTTCAGTTCAACAGCTTCGAACAGCTCTGGATTAACTTTGTGAATGAAAAGTTGCAACAATTCTTCAACCACCACATGTTCATTCTTGAACAAGAAGAATACAAACGTGAAGGTATTGAGTGGACTTTCATCGACTTCGGTCTCGACTTGGCTGCTTGTATCGAGCTTATCGAAAAGGTATACAAGATTCATTTTTTGGCACGCCTTCAGTTTAACACTCATCTCTAATTTTTCGGCGTCTTCGTCCACTCGACGGTGATGCGGTCGTTGCTGGTGTTCTCCGAGGCGAAGTAGAACGCATCGATCGAGACGGCCATCAACACGGCTTCGAGCACACCGCACGGCGGATCCACTCCCAAGCGCACCGCGTTCATTGTCTTGATCGCCCAGCCGATGCGACGAGCACTCGAATTGTTGATCTAAATGCAACGGAATTAGAAAAGCTGCTTACCTTGATGTGGTAGGTGTGCTTGTGTTGTAGGTTCTTGCTGTGCACGATGCCATCGTCCTGGAACTGCTTCGCGGCACCCTCCAGCGTGTTCGTCCACTCGACGGTGATGCAGTTCTTGCTGGAGTTCTCGGAGGCGAAGTCGAACGCGTCGCACGAGACGGCCATCAACACGGCTTCCTTCGGGTCGAGCACACCGCACGGCGGATCCACTTCCAAGCGTACCGCGTTCGTAGTCTTGATCGCCCAGATGCGACGAGCACTCGAGTTGTTGATCTAAAAGGGTAGGAATTAGACAGCTAACATAGCCAAAATAGCTGCTTACCTTGATGTGGTAGGTGTGCTTGTCGTCGTAGGGCGAGTTAAAGACGATCTTCGTATTCGGCTGCGTCTGAATATCACCTGCCAGGACAGAGGAGGATGATTAATATTCTTTAGAATATCCATGTCTAAATGAAAGGAAAGAAATGTCAACAAAATGTTTTGAAAAAATTTAAATCAAAATTAAAATCGTGAAAAATAACGATAAAGCTGTAGAGATCAAAATTTACAAAAAAAATCGAGTAAAAATTAGAGGTGAGCGTTCAACAGAAGGAGTGCCCATTTAAAAAAAATAAAATTCACCAAATTTTAGCCACTGGGTATTATTGCTATTCTGGACGAAGAGTGCATCGTACCAAAGGCCACCGATATGACTTTGGTGCAAAAATTACTCGAACAACATCTTGGCAAACACCCCAACTTTGTCAAGCCACCACCACCAAAGGGAAAACAAGCCGAAGCTCACTTTGCCATGAAGCATTATGCTGGCACGGTGCGATACAATTGCTTGAATTGGCTGGAGAAGAACAAGGACCCTCTCAACGACACTGTCGTCAACACCATGAAAGGCTCCAAGGATAATCTACTATTGCTAGAAGTTTGGGCTAACTACACTACACAAGAAGAAACTTTGGCTGGTGCTAAAAGTAAAGACACTGGTGGAAAGAAGAAGGGTAAATCTGGTAGTTTCATGACGGTTTCCATGATGTATCGTGAATCGTTGAACAACTTGATGACGATGTTGCACGCCACCCATCCGCATTTCATTCGTTGGTAAAAAAGAAGAAAAGCATACGACAACCTATAAATTTGATTTTAGTATTATCCCGAATGAGAAGAAGGCCTCTGGTGTGCTTGATGCGGCTTTGGTTCTCAATCAGTTGACTTGCAACGGTGTGCTCGAAGGCATCCGTATTTGCCGTAAAGGATTCCCTAACAGAACATTGCACCCGGATTTCGTACAACGTTATGCTATTCTCGGTGCTGCTGAGGCGAAATCAAGCCCTGATCCAAAAGTTGCCGCTGGAGCTATACTTGGGAAGCTCGTCAAAGCAGGTGATCTAAAGGATGAAAACTTCCGTATTGGTTTAACAAAGGTAAAATTAGAGTGTTTTCGCCCAATAAATCATAAATTCAGGTCTTCTTCAAAGCTGGTATTGTTGCCCATATAGAAGATCTTCGCGATCTCCGTCTAGCCCAGCTTATTACTGGTTTCCAAGCCCAATTTCGCTCGTTCTATCGTTTGGTATGATAAATTTACTAATTTAAATGAGATGAGACCATTTTAGATCGATGTCCGAAGGAAACGCATCCAAAACGATGCTAGAAAAGCATTGCAGCGCAACATCCGCAACTGGATCCGATTGCAAACCTGGGAATGGTTCCGTCTCTATGGCAGAATAAAGCCTTTGATGGCCCAAGGCAAAGAACAAGAACAAATTGATAAGCTCGAAGAAAAAGTTGTTCAAACCAAAGAAGGTCTTGAGCGCGAAGGAGCGATGCGCAAGCAATTGGAAGAATCTTCGAAGAGAATGGCTGAAGAACGAGTCGAATTGCTCAAGCAATTGGAAGGATGCAGTGGCAAGAACAAGGAAGTTGAAGAGCGCATCAATAGTGTGAATTCAGCCAAGGCCCAAGTTGAGGCCCATTTGCAAGAGGTCACCAATAAGCTAGCGGCTGAAGAGCAACGCACTGCCGACATCCAAAAGTCCAAAAAGAAGGTTGAACAGGAATGTGATTCTTTGAAGAAGAATATTCAAGTATGTTATAAAAAGAAAAAATTCATGTTAAATTATAAGCAAAATTAAAAATCGGATTTGGAGGGGAGGGGGTAACTCAAAATGGGGGAGGGGGTAACTAAAAAATGGAGGGGGAGGTAACTCAAAATGGAGGAGGGGGTAATTCAAAAAATTTTTTTGTGCCCCCTCCTGCACACGTATGTCTCTAATAAACAATTTTTAGGAATTGGATTTGTCCGTCAAGAAATCTGAGGCCGAGCGCGCCTCCAAAGAGAACCAAATCCGCTCAGTTCAAGAAGAAATGAACCAACAAGAACGAACGCTCGCCAAGTTGAACAAGGAGAAAAAGCAACAGGAGGAACAAAACAAGAAACTATTGGAAGATTTTAAGGCGGAAGAAGAACGCAATGAACAGGCACGCTTGATTCGACAAAAACTTCAACAAACATTGGAGGTATAGTAATAACAATCATACAGGGTTGCCATTTTCGCAGCAATTTGCTTTTTTCAGGCATTTTTGCTTTTTTTCAAAGCCGAAAAAAGCAATTTTTTGGAAAAAATTCATAAAAAATAATTATTTGTCGACCAAAAATTTGTCAAAAATCGAAAAATTTTAACCAAAAATACTTATTTTTGACTAAAAATTGTATTTTAGGATATTTTTACCCAAAAATTCATTATTTTAGCTAATTTTTAACCATATGCTTTTTTTCTAAGGCCTAATTGCTTTTTTTCAAAAATTTTAGATGGCAACCCTGCACTCATACCTTTCAAAAGTTATACCACCAAATTTAGGTTATTGACAGTGAAATGGAACGCGAGAGGCGAGTCCGCGCCGATGCCGAAAAAACCAAGAGAAAGATTGAAGGAGAATTGCGCATCGCAAGTGAAACCATTCAAGAGATCTCCAAACAGCGCCAAGATGCCGAAAACAGTCTCAAGCGAAAAGAAGCCGACCTCTATGCAATCTCCGTCCGGCTCGAGGATTCACAATCGGCAGCTGCAAAACTACAGCGCCAATACAAAGACAACGAAGCACGCGTGCGTGAATTGGAGGCCGAAGTTGAAAACGAGCGCCAAGCACGAAGCCGCTCGGAGCGCGCCAAACAAGAACTTCAGGCCGAAATCGATGAACTCACTGAGCAACTTCATCAACAAGGCAGTGCCACCAATGCTCAATCTGAAATGAGCAAGAAGAAAGACGCTGAGCTGGCCAAGCTCCGTCGTGATTTGGACGATTTGAAACTCAACTTTGATAACCAATCGGCATCGTTGAAAAAGAAGGGCACCGACGCCGTCGCTGAGCTTAGCGAACAAATTGACCAAGTGTCGAAACTCAAGGCGAAAAGCGACAAAGAGCGCAGCGCTCTTCAAAAGCAACTTGATGAAGCGAACAGCATGCTCGATGAAGAAGCCAAACAACGAGTTGAAAACGAGCGTCGTGCCAAAACCTTCGAATCTCAATTGGTTGAACTGCGTCTCAAGTCGGATGAACAAATGCGCCAGATCCAAGAATTCACCACCACCAAGAATCGTCTACAAGTCGATAGCAGTGAATTGAGCCGGCAAGTTGAAGAGCTTGAAGGCCAAATAACCGGAGTTAGCCGACTCAAGCAGCAATACAGTGCTCAACTTGAAGACGCAAAACGTCTGGCTACCGAAGAGATGCGTGAGAAGCAATCCCTCAACATCCTTTCGAAGAATCTCCAACATGAAGTTGACCAATTGCGTGATTCCCTTGAAGAAGAAATTGCTAGCAAATCCGATTTGCTTCGTCAATTAGGTCGAGCTCAGGCTGAAGCTCAACAATGGAAAGCTCGAATTGAAAGCGAAGGCTTGGTGGGATCCGATGAGATCGATGAAGTCCGACGCAAGCAAACTGCTCAGATTCAAGTAATTCAAAATGAGCTAGATACGGCTATTGCACGTCTTGGAAACTTGGAGAAGACGAAGGCTCGCTTGAGCGGTGAAGCTGAAGCAGCTCGCACCGAAGCTGACATCCTCGGCCAACAAGTTATGCAATTGGAGAAGAAACAAAAGGCCTTTGACAAGATCGTCGATGAATGGCGTAGAAAGGCTGATGACCTTTCAAATGAGCTTGATGCTGTTCAACGTGAGTCTCGTCAACTTTCCGCTGAGGCCCATCGTCTCCGCACCAACCAAGATTCGGTGAACGAACAAGTTGAAAGCCTAAGACGCGAGAACAAAGGTCTTCAACATGAAGTTCGTGATCTCCAAGACCAACTTGGCGAAGGTGGACGACAAGCTATTGAGCTTAGCAAGACTCATAAACGATTAGAAATGGAGAAGGAAGAGCTTCAACGAGCACTCGATGAGGCTGAGGCTGCGCTAGAAGCGGAAGAATCTAAAGTTTTACGTGCTCAAGTGGAAGTGGCTCAAATCCGTGCCGAGATTGAAAAACGTATCCAAGAGAAAGAAGAAGAGTTTGCGAACACCCGTAAGAACCAACAACGAGCTGTTGAATCTATGCAGGTTAGACAAAATCTAAAAAATTGATTTTTGGCAAAAAAATTGAATTTTCGGATTTTTGTTCAAAATCGAAATTTTTCAAAATTTGAATTTTTTTCCTCAAAAATTTTTTTGGCCAAAAAATCGAATTTTGGCAAAAACTATACTTTTTTTTAGGCGACTTTGGAATCCGAGACAAGAGTCAAAGCCGACCTCATGCGTGTCAAGAAGAAGCTCGAAGCCGATGTCAATGTAAGTTTGTTTTCTGACTTTTGCTTACTAATCATCTATCTCCTACTATCCAAAAAATTTTTCCACAAATACTAATCTTAATGAACGAATGAGAAATGTAAAAGTATTTCCAGGAGCTCGAAATTGCCCTCGACCACGCCAACAAAGCAAATGCTGACGCCCAAAGGAACATCAAACGATACATGGACCAAGTCAAGGAACTCCAGCAAACCATTGACCAAGAACAGCGTCGCCGAGAGGAATTCCGTGAGAATTATGTGACCGCGGAAAAACGCCTTGCTGCCGCTAAACAAGAACAAGAAGAAATCATTGCTGCTATCGACAACGTTAGCCTTTCTTGTCATAACTCGAAAAAATTTCATTTTAGCTTCAACGTACCAAGAAACAACTCGAATCTGACCTCAACGACTTGCAAATCCAAAATAACGAACTCACCGCCGACAACCAACTCCTTCATGGAGCAAAGAGCAAATTGGATGCCGAGCTCACCCTTCTTCGAGTACCCATCAAAAATTGTTGTTCTCATTTAAATTTTCTTTTAGGCTGATTTGAGCGAAGCCAGTGCTGAAGTAAACGCTGCTGAAGATAGAAGCAAGCGTGCTGCCTCTGATGCCGCTCGTCTAGCCGAAGAACTCCGCGCCGAACAAGACCACTCCAACCAACTCGACCGTGTCCGTAAAGCCCTCGAATTCCAAGTCAAGGTTTGAATTGTCACACATCACACACACACTTAGACATTTGATTTAGGATATGTCAGCAAAGATTGAAGAAGCCGAAGCAGCTGCTCTTAAAGGAAATGCTAAGACCCTGGGTAAACTTGAAGCGCGCTTGAAGACCACTGAAGCGGAATTGGAAGCCGAGCAAAGACGTCATGCCGATTCTGTCAAGAACTTCAGCAAATCTGATCGCAAATCGCGTGAACTTCAATTCCAGGTTATATTGGGGGGGGGGGGGGGTGTTATAGGCATACACAATAACAGGATGGACAAGAATGGGACACAAAAACGGGGCGAACAAGAACGGGGCACAAAAACGGGATGAACAAGAACGGGGCATAAAAACGGATGATCAAGAACGGGACGATGAAAGGAATTACAAGCACAATTGTCGTCCCGTTCATGTGTTGTTTGAACGATCGTTCTATTCCGTTCTTGTCTATGCCATGTTTCAGATCAAGTGGCCAAAAGTTTCAGAAATTTGTCCACGATCGACGTATTTTTTACTTCTAGTAACAGAAAATAACTAATAAATTAAAATTTTTTCATCTATTAGTTATTTTCTGTTACTAGAAATGAAAAATACGTCGATCGTATTTCTGAAACTTTTACCCCCTAAAACGAAAAGTAAAAATTTAAATTACGTTGAAAATTTTTAGGTTGACGAAGAGCGTAAGAACTACCACAAACTTTGTGACCTAGTAGAGAAACTCCAAACCAAAATTAAACAACAACGCAGACAAATTGAAGAAGCGGTAGAATTTTTTTAAGTTAATGAGTTAAATTTGTAAAATTCAGGAAGAAGCAGCCAACCTTAACCTCCAGAAATATCGTCAAATTCAAATGGCTTTAGATAATGCGGAAGAGCGCGCTGATGCTGCCGAAAACAGTCTTGTTAAATTGCGCAGCCGATCACGCGTGGCGAAATCGGAAACGGTCGCCTAAAAATTATGAACCTCTCTATGTACTTTCAATTATTTCATTTAGTGCTATCTTTAAAATAAATTTATAGAGTTTTTGTTGTTGTTTTTTAACTAACAAAGATATTATTATAGTCAAATTTTTTCATGAGCAACACGAGCAATTTGATTGAATCAGGTTCGGTGATATTGAAACGATTGAGCAAAAAAAATTCAAAATTTTTGTGAAGATTTTCCGATTCGACCCTTTCCTGCAGTAAAAATTCAAAAATTCGTGTTCCCCATACCCAAAAACCCCGAGTACAACAATCAGTCGATTTGGAGGATTTTTTGAAAATCGATTTTGGGGCACCAAAAATCGATTTTTCAAAAAATCCCCCAAATCGGCTGATTTTTGTACTCGGGGGTTTTCGGGTATGGGGAACACGAATTCAAATTGCTTAAAATCGAATTTTTACTCAAAAATCGAAATTTTTCTCAGAATTTGAATTTTTCCCTCAAAAATCGAATTTTTGCTTCAGGTATGGGGGAACAAGAATTCAAAGGAATTTTTGAATTTTTACTGCAGGAAAGGGTCGAATTGGAAAATCTTCTCGAAAATTTTGAATTTTTTTTTTGCTCAATCGTTTCAATATCATCGAACCTGATTCAATCAAATTGCTCGTGTTGCTCATGAAAAAAATACGACTATACGTCATTTTGATCCACTTGCTATTGCATTATTATTGACTAATCAAGAAACAGACTATACAGAGAATTTCACGCATACATAATTGGACTTTTTTCAGCGTTCAAATTTCCCGCACTCTATTTACAAGAAAGTGTGTATGCCAATTTGGCGCAATTCATTGATTTTAAATCAGACACAATTTTGGGCACTGTGAAATGTATGAGGAATTGTAGATTTTAACCAATATATTTTACTAGAATCAATTTAGAAAGGCTTATAAAAACTGATTAAGTTATATTTTTCTGGACAATGGAAATAGAAGAAAAAGAAGATCTTGTAGTACAAGAAACGTAAGTGGTAAAAAATAAATTAGGCGGCCTGATAAAAAATTTCAAGAAATTCTCAAAATTTGGAATATCGACTCTTTTTTCCACGACTTGTCCCTTTCAACCACCATAGTGTAGTCGTAAATCTGGGACTTTTCACGTCTCTGGAGAGTTTTTTAATTCCCATCCGCGTCCATTAATTTTTGCATATTTTTAAATTTTTAAAAAAATTTGACCTCATATACGTAATGTTAGCCACTGATGTTATTTTTTTTACGAAAACAACTAGAAGACCCATGATGAAAATCTCTTATATTGGGTTGTTCAAAAAGTTCTGAGACTTTTTACATGAATTTTGGAACAAATTTTTCTAAAAACGACCCATATAGGAGTGATTTTATGCGGAGAATTGATTGCTCTCCGCATAAAATCTCGATGCGTGAACACGCTTCCTTGACCCTGATTTAGGGAATGGGGTGGATGTATTGAAGCGAAAATGAACTAAATGGGGAATTCGACATGGGAAAATTAAAAAAATCCCTAATTTTGACCATTGGATGTTACTCTTACGAGGGTTATACTCCCTAAAAATGTTTCATAACGAAAATCGTGTAAATCAGTGCAGGGAAATTTTTCCATGCATCGACAATGTGCGCAATCGATTCTCCGCCTAGAAAAACTCCTAGAAAGCCGGTTTTCTGGTGAAAAATCGAATTTTGGCACTATTACTTTTTTCTCCTTTATTTTCTCTCTTACTTTTTCTCCGATTTTACACAAATTTCAAAGTAATAACGGGAAAAGGGGAAAAAAGTAAGGGGGAAAAAGTAAGAGGGAAAAACCAAAAAGGGGAAAAGTAATAGTGCCCGAATTATTAGTTCATTTTCGCTTCAATAAATCCACCCCATTCTCTGAATCAGGGGCAAGAAAGCGTTTTCACGCATATCTTTTTTGTAAGTGTTCAAGAAAGACAGAGTTTTTTATAACTCGACGCGACGAATAAAATGACACTGAAATTATCAAATTTGAACATTGTTTTGGGTTATTGGAACGAAAACATGAATCAGGTTTTCGTTTTAATAACCTAAAACAATGTTCAAATTTTCGAAAAATATTATAATAATAAGGTAGTTCATGCAACTTTCTATATTTCCTATTTTGTATAGTTGAGCTATTTTTGTGTTTTGCAGCGTCTGTTTATTATTTCCTTGAACGATGGGGTGATTCAACTTCGAGGAGTGAGGTTGTTTGCCTCGTCTTTGAGGCTTCATTCAAAACACATTTCATAACAT
This sequence comes from Acrobeloides cf. buchneri Gr-Nem-00862, assembly GCA_034700925.1. NCBI lineage: Eukaryota > Metazoa > Nematoda > Chromadorea > Rhabditida > Cephalobidae > Acrobeloides > Acrobeloides cf. buchneri Gr-Nem-00862. Next base: position 12,176 of record JAQGCO010000030.1, read on the forward strand.
TTTTGGTGCCAATAACACACGATGAGCAAAGTCCGTTCTCGGAAATGATAAACAGTTCTGCTAACCATAGGCAAAAGTTTGCAAGCTCACGAAAACACGGTACAAACACGAAAACAGTCAAAAGGGGCGGTATGCCGCATCACCTCCAAAAGGGAAAAGATCCCACAAGTTGAGATAGCTAAAAAGAAGCCCGAGACAAGCGTGCTGCAACCTGCGTTGAGGTTGCAGTACGGTTGCTATAAAAGTTTGGGATAGCTCATTTTCGGGGGTTGAGGGGTATGAAGATCCTAGCCCATGAGCCCTAAGCCGTGATCCATTTTATTTATTTATATTTGATTTGTAACGCTGCTTGTTGTATATGTTTATTCATGAATAAACCCCGAAACGTAAATCTAAGTTTCGACTATATCCTACCCCATCCCCTATTTCACCTATACCCCCTTCCATCGCTACGTGCCCGTTATAGTCCCATCTTTTTTCCTTTGTAACGCTGAAACAACCTTTAAAAAATTTTCAGTGATAAAAATTACAAAGAGCGCTTGGATGCCATAAAGAAACGTGATCTAACTGATGCAAAATTTGGATATCAACGTCTAACTGATCGAACTCCTCGAAATGGCTGGCTTGTCAATATCCAACCTGTATATATTTTCTCTTTTTCTGTAAAAAAGTTAATCTTTTAGTCTGAATCATTTGATGAGCTGACAAAAACTGTTATTTCTGTTGTGGATTTTTATTTCCTCCAGGATGATGGCTCAAGATTTAAGGTAAAGAAATACGGAAACCTATTTATTTGAGGAGATAAGTTATAGTTCTTTAGCAACGTGGCGAACGTTACGTGGCGAAAGTTGTTGTGGCGAACATGAAACGTGGCGAAAGTTATAGTACCTAAAATATCTCCTCAAATAATAATATTTCAACAAATAATAACTAATTTAGTAAAACGCAAACTTTTGAATTTCTAGATTTCTTATCCTTTCAAGCCATATCTCTATTTGGGCGCCACTCCTGGCTATGAATTACATGTTGCTTCATATTTGGGTAAGAAATATAACTACATCACGATAGATCATGTTGAAAAAGAGAACTTGGACTTGGTATGGCTTCTGAAGTCTTTTAACGGATATATAAAAATGCTTTTAGAAAAACCACTTGTCAGGATTAAAGAGCAAATTTTTGAAGATATCTTTTCCGAGCACGATGGAACTGATGCGTTTCAAAAAAGAAATTATGCCGCAGATCTATAAAAATCAAAATGATCTGAAGGCCCGAACAAATTATAATGCTTTCTTGGAGAGGTATTAGAGATTTGAATTTGGCTATACAAGTAGTCCTTCGAGGCTCAACTTTTTTGGAGACATCAAAAACATGAAAAAGTTTTTTCTTTTCAATTTTTACATAGCGCCCTAGGACTCGAAAAATCGCTTTTTCGGGTTTTTAATGCTCAAACAAGATTTAGCCAGGATTTATGCTTCCATCGCGTCGCGATTTGGCGTTTATAGTCTGTTGCGCGAGTACTTGGTTTGAAAAGACGTTTATCCATCAACAAGCTTGGTGGTGCAGTGACAAAGCAGCGGCTTTTTGGTCACATGGTCGCGGGTTGAATCCCGCTTGGAGCCAATTTTTTGCCACTCGGCCTTATGTCGTGTCGTGCGACGTAACTATAAACGACATGGGAAAAATTGTTCGCCCTATAAACGTAATCGCGCTGCGTGTCGCGCGACGCGTCGCGACGGAAGTATAAATCCCGCCTTACAGTTGCTTATATAAAAACGACTTTCAGACATCTTGGTTCAGCACAATACGAGAATATGAGAGAAGTTTATCAAGAAATTATTGATATCAGGTAATAGATAAAAGCGTGTACTCGCTTACAAGGAATGCTCTTTGGGTGCAACACCCCCTACGGGAAAAAGCTTGGTGGGATTTTTTAGTATGGGTCATGGTAATAAAAACAGTGGATAACCTGGATGCCGACAGAAAGAAAAATTTTGAGCTACGTGCCTCACAAGATTTTTACCCATATTTTTTTCACAAAAAGTGGTGTCCTACAAAGTTGTTCGCCGTGATCTCAAGATTTAAATGAAACAAATTTCAGCCCAAACGGATTTAAAATGACCGAGGTATGGACTTACAACGAAAAAATACGGGTAAAAATCTTGTGAGGCCCGTAGCTTCAATTTTCTATCCAGGTCATGCGCCATTTTTATTACCATGACCCATACTAAAAAACCCCACCAAGCTTTTTCCCGTAAAAGTGTTGCACCCATTGAGCATTTCTTGTTAGCCTAATTCTTTTAGAGAATATGATCTTCCATATCACATGCGAGTGTGTATCGATGAAAAGTTCTTTGTCGGTCTATGGTATACTGTCATTGGAAGAGATGTGGATACCCAACGTCCTATTATAAAAAGAAATGAAGACCTCATAGACCAGCCAGATCCAGTGGTATGTTTAATAAAGTTTGTATCAAATCTCACGGCGGATTTCTTTTGCTAAAATTGGAGGAAATTCGGAATTTTAAAAACGAGTCATGTCATTCGACTCAGCTCGCCGAGACGAGTAGAACGAATACCATAACATGGGGTTTTCCATCCCGAGCCCATGGCCGAGTGGCTAAAGTGACAGATTTGCAGTTTATAACAAAAAAGAGGGAGCATGTAAAATAAGGGGTGCGTTCCTAAGTTGAACCGTACGATCAACCGTACGGATCCGTACTGATCACCGTCAACCGTACGGCTCCCCGTGGTCCCGTAGGCCACCGTACGACCCCCGTGACTCCTTAGGCCACCCGTATGACCCTGTAGGTTACATACACTAAGGGTTGAAAAAACGCCTTAAAGTTTATCTACGGGGTCGTATAGGTGGCATACGGGGTCACGGGGGTCGTACGGATGGCCTATGGGGCCACGGGGAGCCGTACGGTTCAACTTAGGAACGCGCCCAAGGTCGCCTAGCGCAGTTGGATAGAGTACTGTTCTTTAATTTAAAGGTACAGGGTTCGAGTCTCAGGTTTGCAGTTTATAGGCTAGCGTTCGAATCCCACTTTAAACTTAAGGTTGTCCAAATTCCATGAAAATTTTTGCAGGGAAAAAGCCACATACACACCCGGGACTCGAACCCTGTACCTTTGGATTAAAGAACAGTACTCTATCCAACTGCGCTATTCGACCTTATTTTACATGTTTTCTCTTTTTTTGTTATAAACTGTAAATCTGTAACTTAGGATGGAAAACCCCATGTTTTGGTACTCGTTCTACTCGTCTCGGCGAGCTGCATCGAATGGCATGACTCATTTTTTTTAAATTTCGAAATTTCTCCATTTTTGGAGCCATCTTTTACCCAAAAACCGCCGTGTTCTGACCCATAATCTTACAGGTGCTAGCATACGACATCGAAACAACCAAGCTTCCATTGAAATTTCCGAATAGTGAATTCGATGAAATTATGATGATTTCTTATATGATCGATGGAGTCGGCTATCTAATTATCAATCGACAAATTGTTTCTGAAGATATCGAAGACTTTGAATATACCCCAAAACCTGAATTCAAAGGCGAGTTTACAGTCTTCAACGAAGCTGACGAGCAGGCTGTGATACAAAAATTTTTCCAACACATCCTTCGAGTTCGTCCATCTATAATCGTCACATATAACGGAGATTTTTTTGATTGGTAGGCCTCCTCCCCCGCACGCGAAAAATTCAACCAAATTTAGGCCATTCGTTGAAGCCCGTGCTAAATGCCATAACATATCGATGGAGTATGAAATAGGATTTTTCAAAGATAATCAAGATGAATATAAGCATAACAATTGTATTCACATGGATGCTTTTAGGTAAGCATTTTGGTTCCGTCGATGTTAAAATAAAATTTTAGATGGGTGAAGCGAGACAGCTACTTACCAATGGGAAGTCAAAATCTCAAAGCTACAACCAAGGCTAAACTCCGCTATGACCCAATTGAACTCGACCCCGAGCTGATGTGTGAAATGGCCAGAAATCAACCACAAACACTGGCCAAGTATTCGGTTTCGGATGCCGTTTCCACTTATTACCTTTACATGAAATATGTTCATCCATTTATTTTTGCTCTGTGTACGATTATCCCACTTGGACCGGACGATGTAAGTTTGGTTTGGATCAGGAGGCAAAAAGGTGTCATCACCCATCATCCAGGGTGGCATCACCCACTGGGTGAATCACCTACAATCACCCACTGGATGATGATGGGTGGTAGCGGGTGGTGCCATCCACTGGGTGATGGGTGATTGCACCCAAAATCACTCAATTGCGCTAAAAAGTTCAGGAAACCCGAGGAAATACAATTTTCTCGGGTTTCCTGAGAAAATTCACCCACCCATCACCCAGTGGGTGGCATCACCCATCACTCAGTGGGTGGCATCACCCATCATCCGCTGGGTGAATCATCCACTATCACCCAGTGGGTGATGCCACCCACTGGGTGATTGGTGGGTGAATTTTGGGTGCTATCACCCATTTTTTCGCCCCTAGTTTGGACAAAAAAGTATAAAAATAACCTATCTAGGTCCTTAGAAAAGGCTCGGGCACCCTATGCGAAGCCTTGTTGATGGTAGAAGCTTTTCATGCGAGTATCATTTTTCCGAATAAACAATTGCCTAAAGATAATCAACTGACACAAGACGGGCACATGATTGAAAGTGAGACTTATGTCGGAGGGCATGTGGAGGCACTTGAATCCGGGGTTTTCCGTGCGGATATACCATGTCAATTCAGGCTAGATGTAGAAAAACTACAAGAGCTAAAGGTAATCCATTTCTCTGTGCAAGCCTATAGAGTGTTTAGGAAGAAGTTCACCAAACGCTAGCCCATACATTGACTGTTGAAATGGGTGTTCAGTTGGAAGATGTGACGAATTTTGATGAGATTGTGAAGCAAGTTGAAGCCGAACTTGAAGAATTAGTTGAAATTCCTAAACGGCTTGAGAACCCAAAGATTTACCACTTGGACGGTAAGGCTTGATTATCAGGGGTGTAGTAAACCCTGTTTCTCGAAATCTACCGAATTCGGGATTTGAGTAAAGGGCCTATTATATATGTTACGAGCGAGTCTGAATATGAGGGCGAATCTGAATTTATCAGATTTGCCCCTGCCTCTACTGGCGCCTCTGCTAGCGCTTCTTCTAGCGCCTCTGCTAGACCACTGCTAGCGCCTTCCCGAGATCAGTTCAGATTTTCCCGGGAAGGCGTTAGCTGAGGTGCTAGAAGCGCTAGCAGAAACGCTAGAAGAGACGCTAGAAGAGGCGCTAGAAGAAGCGCTAGCAGAGGCATTAGAAGAGGCGCTATCAGAGGTGTAGCAGAAGTGCTAGAGGAGGTGCTAGCAGAGACGCTAGCAGAGGCGTTAGCAGAGGCGCTAGAAGAAGCGCTAGAAGAGGCGCTAGCAGAGACGCTAGAAGAGGCGCTAGCAGAGACGCTAGAAGAGGCGCTGGCAGAGGCAGGGGCAAGTCTGATATATTCAGATTCGCCCGTGCGAATCTAATTCGCTCGTAACATATACAAAGACTTTTAGTCGGCGCAATGTATCCAAATATTATACTCACCAATCGCTTACAAGTAAGCCTATCTCCTACTTTCTTTCATTCCAACTTTTGCATTTTAGCCACCAGCCGTCGTAACTGAAGAAGACTGTCTGGCTTGTGTTTACAATACCGAAGATGCCAGCTGTAAAAGACAGATGAATTGGATGTGGCGAGGTGAACTGATCCCTGCAACAAAGGGTGAATATGAACCCCTATTACAACAACTAGAACAAGAAAGATTTGGCGGCAAACCATTTCATTCTCTTCCACGAGATGAACAAAATCGGCTCAAGAAGAAGCGAATCCAGGGTGAGCTGCAACAAAAAAAACATAATTTCCAACTTTTTTTAGATTACTGCCGTAAAGCTCATGGTAAAATTCATGTAACACGTCAAGAGGAAAGAACCACTACCATATGTCAACGAGAAAACGCATTTTATGTCAACACTGTGCTAGCTTTTCGTGATCGCCGTTATGATTACAAGAGTTTATTAAAAGTAGGCTAAAATCATTTTTATTCATTGCAATAAAAATGTTGCCTGAATTTCAATAAAGTCGTGTTTATTGAAACGATTGGCAAGAATCATAAGGGGTCATCCAGATATCACGTAATCATGTTGGGGGAGGGGGGGGGGGGTAGGCCCTCCTCATAAAAATTGATTACGTTAGAGCATTTTTGTTGGAGGAGGGGTAAACCACCAAAAAGTTGATTTCATAATATCTGGATGACCCCTAAAGGTCCGCACTAAACAACGCTAACCAACGCTGTACGGCAGAATTCGCATTTGAGCTGCTTTGTAAACGCCGAAAACTCTCCTCTGACTTTTCGTTTTTCGAGTACCAGGAGTCGAGGGTACCAACGACAATGGCACAGTGAAAAACCTTGTAGCCATGTGTCCACGCCTTTACTCTTAATATTCTAGAAAGCGAAAACTGAGTTGGACGCTGTGCCAAAGAATAACATTTCTGAACTCAAAACAGCTCAAGCAAGAGTAGTCCTATATGAATCTCTTCAACTAGCTCATAAATGTATTTTGAACTCTTTTTATGGCTATGTTATGAGAAAGGTATACTTTTCTTCCATCCATAATCCACCATATTCAAGGGATCTCGTTGGTTTTCTATGGAAATGGCTGGAATTGTCTGTTATACAGGAGCAAATATTATAAAAGAAGCTCGTGAACTTGTTGAGAAAATTGGCAGACCCCTAGAATTGGATACAGATGGAATATGGTGCTTATTGCCAGCCTCGTTTCCAGAAAATGTTACATTTACGACTAAAAAGAAACCAGTAGGTTATATACTCCTCATCAAAAGCAAGCATTTAAGATTACAATTTCTTACCCTGGTGCTATGCTAAATGCACTTGTAAAAGATAAATTTACCAACGATCAGTATCACAATCTACAATCGGACGGCTCGTATACAATAACTGAAGAGAATTCAATCTTCTTTGAGGTTGATGGGCCATAGTAGGTTTACAAATTTTTAACATTCTCACAAAGCAGGGCGTAGCTGGGGGGGGGGGGGGGGGGAAACCGGGCACAAAAAAAAACCCCCAAAAA
>JAQGCO010000031.1:0-19143 GCA_034700925.1 Acrobeloides cf. buchneri Gr-Nem-00862
ACAAAAAATTTTTTTCAAAAAAGTGCTATGAGTACAAAAGAAAAAATTCATGTTAAATTATAAGCAAAATTAAAAATTCGCGTTTTATCGTGAGCTTGGCTCAGTGGTAGTAGTCTCGACTTCGAGTCCAATAGTATAGGGTTCGAATCCCACCTACGTCGAATTGATTTTGAAGTTGGTTTATTTGGTACTCATAGCACTTTTTTGAAAAAAATTTTTTAGAAGTTGTTAAGCATGTCTAAAACACTCAAATAAACAGGAATTTTGAAAGAGTATTCCCGTGTTAAAGGACCAATCCACTCGGAAAAACACTATGGAGTCACCCCCTTAGCTACACCACCTAACCAGCAAAACGTTCAAGTCTATATTAGTTTAATTTTTTTAAACTTACTTATGTGTAAATAACTCATTCCACTGAAACAACGGCAACACTATCACTAAACCAGTCATCATGTAAGAAATCACCAGCGTGATAGGAACTTCATGCAAATCCCTACTCCGAATAAATCTATACACGGCAAGACCCCAAAATTCGGTATGCAAAATAGCCAAGACATAAAACCAAACATCGTCATAGGTCTGCTTATAATAAGTAATAAAATAAACCAGCGGTATGGAGATCAGCGCAACATGGCAAAAACATAAGACAAAATAATAAAGAGGTAGATATCCATTCCTTAGAACCGGATCATAGTTTTTTCGAATAAACTTAGCATGAAATAAGGCTATCCAATTTAGGACTATTATAATAGCTAGGGTAATACTGTAGATAAAAGTATAGGTACATGAGTTTAGAGGGTAGATTGACCATTCTTGGCATATCGGCATTTTATAGGCTGAAATTACAGAGTGTTAAAAAAACAAGCTTTATGATTTTTACATGAATTTGGAACGCGAAATTTCGGAGCTACTACACAATAGGGGGGCCACCATGTGAAAAATTTTTCTAGAATTTTCTGGTAAAGTCTGTTTCCAGCCACAATCCTAAGTTTTCCGACCCCTGTAAAGAGCGATCCCATCCAATCTGGCAAATTAAGCAACTTGAGCCCTCAGGTTCGACCCCGCTAGGAGCCAATTCTTTTTGCAGTATCCAAAAACGGATAAAAATTGTTGCCTAGACGTAATTTTATGGGGGAAATCGATTGCGCGCATTCCCGAAGCGTAAAGACGCTTCCGTGACCCTGACTCAGGGACGAGGTGGGTATATTAAAGCGAAAATGAGCTAAAATTCGAATTTTCACCAGAAAACCGGCTGTCTAGGGGTTTTCCTATGCGAGGAATCGAAATTTTTCCATGCCTTGAAAATGAGCGCAATTGATTCCTCATATAGGAAAACCCCTAGACACCCGGTTTTCTGGTGAAAATTCGAAGTTTAGTATATTTTCTGGAAACAGACTTTGCGACACCTCTAGGGGTAAAAAATGCTGGGAATCCAAATTTGACAATTTCGAAGCAAAAAAAAATCACATTTTTAAGACTTTTCACTTCAATACATAGGTCTTTACTGAATCAAGGAAGCGTTTTTCGCTTCGAAGTCGTCACAGCACACGTATTATTCCTTTTTTTGTACACTTTACACTCAAAAATGACGCAAATACATGTCCATAAATCATGCATACGCATTAACTTTCATAGATCAGCAACAAGATTACTTTTTAATCACAATTATTTTTAGAAGTATTTTTTGTGTAAAAAAATTTCGGCTTTATATCATTAAAAAAAGTAAAAAACTTTTTTGACTTTATTTTTAGCACCATTAAAAGGATTTTTAACAAAAAATTTTGCATTGAAAAATTTCTCAACAATTTTGTGCGCAAATATATAGTCTGTTTCACACACACATATTCTACTACTAGAATATGTGTGTGTGCGTGTAATATCAGTCTAACAAACGATCTTGATTTAAACCCGGACAGCCAAAACAAAAGTTGTAGGGAACGATGAAAGAAGACGATTGACACCAAAATCATAGACAAAATTTTTTCACTTTTCACCTCTTGGGGGAGCAACGGGGAAAAATCGATTGTTCAAAAAGTTCTTCAAATCGTTTGATTTTTTGTGCTCCTGGGTTTTCGGGTATGGAAAACACGAATCAGAAGGAATTTTTGAATTTTCATCGCAGGGTCGTATGCAGATTTTTTAATATGTTTATGAGAAGAAGTAGCAGAAGAAGAAGCAGAAGGAGAAAAAGAAGAAGAAGAAAGCAGAAGAAGAAGAAGAAGAAGAAGAAACAGAAGAAGCAGCAGAATCCAAAGAAACTCCGAAGGAGTCTCTTCGGATTGTGGTTCAGCTAGGCTTTTTCGAAAGGTTTTTAACGGAATTAAACAATAAATAGACTTTTTGGGGTTGGCTGGCGTCATTTGCGCTGCGACATTTGCACATATACAAATGCGCAGCGACAGGCTTGTAAATATGAAGTCAAAATAGGACGGTAGAGCATCTGTATAGCGGTTGGCAAAAACCAAGCTGGGTATCGAACCCGCGACCTTTCGGACAACAGCCAAATACGCAACCTACTGCGCCACACGTCGTCCCACAACCTTAAATTCGTTATCATTTTTTTCCCTCAATTTTAACAATTCTATTTCTCATCACTGTTAAAAGATTTTTTGATACGATTTTTTTACGTTGTTGGGGCATCACTTAGCTATGAGATTATGTTAAAATCAAATCTCTACCTTATTGGGAAGACGGAGAAAAGTTGCTTGAAAATTTCGCATATGAGAAAACGCGAATTTTGAATATTTGTATAGGATCTGAAACAGAATCGCCTGAGCTCTCTCCTACAAAAAACCACATCGAAAATGACCGATTGGATGACGAGAAACCCTCAAATCAATGATAGTCCCAACCTACTGGGACACCCTATACTTTTCATGATTTTAAAAATGGAAATGCTTACAAATAAAAATAGAAATGCTTACAAATATTTGCAAGCATTTAATAAGAAGAAAAAAATTTTTGATAACAGTTTGAAAGGTGAGCACGAAAAAGGAAAAGAATAAATAGAACTGGATCAGTTAGTATAACAAATAGACTGATGAAAAGAGAAGTGAATAAAAACATAAATTTTCTTGAGAAAAATTTCCACAGCAGCACACCTACTTTGTGTGAGGGAAAAAATTGAGCCTGATCTTTTGCGAAATTTTTATGCATAGATAAAACGAAGACAGCTTTAGTCCAACAATTCATTTTATAAAAAATTTCATCTGCTTTTATAAACAAATACAAATGAGGATGTAATTGTTTTTTAAATAAAAACCATTTTTATACAGGGTGGCCCCCAAAAAAGCCGGCGCAATTTAAAAAAATTCCAAGTTGTTTAATTTTTTACCAAACAAGCCTCACGGCGGGCGAAAGTTGGAAAAAATGGCCTTTATTCTTTGTGCGAAAGCGGCTTAGGCCTGTCCCAAAAGAGTGGGTTTTTATGATTTTTTGGGGACCCGGAAATTTTTTCCTAAAAAGACCCAATAGGGGTAATTGTATGCTGAGAATCGATTGCGCGCATTCCCGAAGCATGAAAACGCTTTCTTGATCCTGATTCAGGGAATGGAGTTGGTGTATTGATGCGAAAATTTCTATTTTCGCCCGGAAAGCATCCATCTGGGGTAATTTTATGCGGGGAATCGATTGCGCACATTTTTTAAGCATAAAAAATTATTTTGATCATGATTCAGGGAATGGAGTTGGTGCATTGACGCGAAAGTCGAAAAAATTTCTATTTTCGCTCGGAAAGCATCCATCTGGGAACTATTTTTTTTTTAAATTCCCAGATGGAAAGCATCCATCTCATGAACTTTTTTGACTCACCCTGTAAAAACCTTTAAAATTCTCATTTTTAATTTTAAAAATTCTCGTTTTTAATCCATCAAAATTATGTGTCGCAGACGACCGCCAAAAGTGCATGTAAAGAAAAAAACATACTCGCCGTAGTCAAAATCTAATCGATAAAAACATGTTGACTCGAGCGAGAGCTGTGTATGATTGTTTCTATGGCAAATAAAAGGCGAGTTTAACTATTTGCTAATTGAATATTAAAGACGAATAAAAAAATATTTATTTTAACACAAAATTAAAGCACATTATACAAGCATCAAAAAGTATGGCTTTTAGCCACAAGAAAAATTGCACCTTTTGTATAACAAAGAAGAAGAAAAAAACTTAAAGGACCAGTCCACTTTGAAAAAAAACCATATATAAAAATAATACATTCGAAAAAATCATGAAAAATGGAGTATTTTTTGTTTTTACGACAACCTCTGAGTCGTTGTAGTTTTCGAGAGAAATGCGTTTGAAATTTGAATTTGGGCTCATGTTTTCGTTGTAATACACAAACTTTTTTGAATTTTTTGTCACAAAAATAATATATTCGGAAAGATCATGAATGATCTTCATGATCTTGATCTTCATGATGAATTATGAATGATTCAGCACAAAGATCAAAATGAATCATGAATGAAGATCAAGATCATGAATCATGAAGATCAAGAACATGAAAAAAATTTTGAGTCGCAGACGACTGCCAAAAAGTGCATGTGCAGAAAAATAAATTATTTTTTATCTTCAACAATTAATAATTTACAATAGTAAAGATACAACAATAGTACATTGAAACGAAAGTACATTGAAATTTTACAATTTTAATGCAAAAATTCAAACAAATTTGTGTATTACAACGAAAACATGGACTCAGATTCAAATTTCAATCGCAATTCTCTCGAAAACTACAACGATTCAGAGGTTGTCGTAAGAACAAAAAATGCTCCATTTTTCACGAACTTTTTGAAGAAATTATTTTTTATAGAGGTTTTTCCCGAGTGGGCTGGTCCATTTAACATTTTTGCACAGTTTTTAATGAATTTTTTTTATTCAATATAAATATCTTCAGTAGGGTGTGCAAAGGCCATATATTCATCATAGGAACGTTTGAAGGCTCTTCTGAAAAAATTATGAAAAATTAACTTTTTTTTGTTGAAAAAATGAAAAAATTACCCTATAGATTCAACAATTGCTTGTGTTGATTCATTAGATAAGAAAACATGGCATGCAAATCTTGGTAGCAACGGGTGTTTTGTTATAAAACCAAAATATCTATAAAAAATAAAGTATAGAATTTGACATTTTCGAAGCGAAAAAACGATTCCCTGATTCAAGGAAGGTCTGTGTATTAAAGCGAAAAGTCGCAAAAATGCGATTTTTGCCTAAAAACGACCCCTTTTGGGGGTAAAAATGTGCGGAGAATCCGAATTTGACATTTATAAAATTCCTCGGATTCAAGAAAAGCTGTATATCGACGCGAAAATTCGAGAAAATCATTTGTTATGAATGTCAAATTCGGATTCCGCGCACATTTTTATCCCAAAAAGGGTAGTTTTAGACAAAAATTGCATTTTTGCGACTTTTCGCTTTAATACACAGGCCTTTCCTGAATCAGGGAAACACTTTTTCGCATCGAAAATGTCAAATTTGGATTCCCCGCATGTTTTTACACCTAGAGGGGTCATTCCCAGAAAAAATTTTCACGTGGGTGGTATGGTAGCTCCAAAAAGTCATCATAGTGAAGTGGCAAGCGTCTCACCATTACGACACTGGTCGAGGGTTTGATTCCACCAGGGCGAAAATTTTTTTTATCGAAAAGTAGTTCACGGTGGTCCAAAGAGGAAAAAGGCGCAGGCAAGAATCAAAATTTAAAAAAATTTTGTCAATCGACTTAGTCCCCATTTTTGCCCTTATGGGATCGAGACTAGCTATTCCAACGTTGCTTAACTTGCCAGATCGGACGGTCGGCGCCTTGGACCACTTGACTATGCTGTATCAAACTTTTTCCGATCAACTGCTGAAACTGACTATACGACTAATTCTAAGACAACTTTTTTGTATATGTCAAAAAATTTCTGTCCCTGGCGGAATCGAACCCTCTACCATTTGAGTCAAAATGAGGCGCAATGCCACTACACTATGGGCGATGAGTTTACTCTTTACGAGAAATGTACACTATACCTTAATTGTTTCGGATGTGCTCCACAAAATGATATATTTTGTAAGCTATAGAAGAAGTCAAACGTTGGACATCGGAATATCTAAATTCAATACTTTTTTAAAATTTTTTTGTTTGTTGAAAACTTACATCCTTTCTCTTTTTATCTATAACATGGATTCCACGAAATGAAATTTCCATAAGAACCGTTTGTGGGCATAAAATTTCTTCTTTATTTTGATACATTGTACAAACCTAAAACTTTTTTACAATTTTGTTTTTTGTACATTTTCAAAAAAACAAGTCCTCCCACAGCACACGTGTACAATCCCCCCCCCCCAAATTGGGGGGGGGGTCGCGCGCAAGCCAAATCGAGGTCCGCGCGCGAAGCGCGCGGAGCTCCACGCGCAACACCTTGGGGGACCAAGGTGATTTTTTGAAAATTGTAAGCCAAGTCCCCACCCCGAAACCAAATGCGCGCGGAGCGCATCGACCAAAAAAAAAAAAAGTCGCCAAAACCCGCCTAGCATAAAATCGAAATTTTATGTTCCGCGCGCAAAGGGTCAAAATTTTGGAGGGGTGTTTGTACACGTGTGTCCCACAGGGGTCGTACACCTGATGGCTTAGGCTTAGGCTTGGGCTTAGGATTAGGCATAGGCATAGGCTTGGGCTTAATCTTAGGATTAGGCTTAGGCTTGGGCTTAGGATTAGGCATAGGCATAGGCTTGGGCTTAATCTTAGGATTAGGCTTAGGCTTGGGCTTAGGATTAGGCATAGGCATAGGCTTGGGCTTAATCTTAGGATTAGGCTTAGGCTTGGACTTAGGCTTGGGCTTAAGCTTGGGATTAGGCTTGGGCTTAGGCTTAATCTTAGGATTAGGCATAGGCTTGGGCTTAGACTTGAGCTTAAGCTTGGGATTAGGATTAAGCCTAGACCTAGGCTTGGGCTTAAACTTGGGATTAGGCTTGGGCTTAGGCTTAAGCTTAGGATTAGACATAGGCTTGGCTTAGACTTGGGCTTAAGCTTGTGATTAGCTTAGACTTGAGCTTATGCTTGGGATTAGGATTAAGCCTAGACCTAGGATTGGGTTTGGGCTTGGGCTTAAGCTTGGGATTAAGCTTGGGATTAAGCTTGGGCTTAGGCTTAGGATTAGGCATAGGCTTGGCTTAGACTTGGGCTTAAGCTTGTGATTAGGCTTAGGCTTAGGCTTAGGCTTGTACATCTTTACCAGTCTTACTTTATTTATAGCCTGTATTAACACATCGTTGCCTTTATGATGAGCAACTTCGACCGATGCTAGCATCGTTAAATAAAAGGTGTCTCTTTCTTGTTTTAAAGGCCCTAGAAAATAATTTTTAAATTTTTCTTTAAAAAATTAAAAATTTACTATTAGGCTGAGGTAAAACTCCAGAAACAATCTCATCGACCAAATCAATTTCACACACATGCGCTGCTGGAAAGATACCATATTTACCCGTACGAAGATTAGTACCTAAATTTGTTTGACTTTTTAAAAATGAAACTTTTTTATACCATAACACCAGTGGTCTTCACATTCTCTTTCTACATGGACTGCATCACCAACTTCTAATCGAAGTTCATCGTCATGTCTCGGAATAAAAGATGATTGTGCTCGGTGCGTCGGATTGAGGTGTTCGGGATTTGTGCAGCACGAAGAAATACCCGATGAGTCTTCTTGATTATATAAAGATGTTGCTAAAAATTAGATTTTATAAGAAATTTGAGCCATGAGAAAATTTTTATATCCATGGCGCAGGAGCAAATGGCACGAAATTTATTTTTAACGGGGAGGGATCGATCCCCTGAGATTGGAATTTTGTTTTATCTAATTAAAAATCTTGTTATTTAGGCAAATTCATTTAAGATTAACACAAAAGTTGTAGGGGACGATGTGAGAAGACGATCGGCACCACTTTTATGGTGGCACAAAATTTTTTTGGCGAGATTAGTTATAATTCTAACGACCACGAAGGGATGCCTCCGTCACAATAGATTAGTTATTAGTCCAATTTTTACATTTTTAACGGTGAGCGTAGCTCGGGACTCCTCGAATCGGGAGTATCGATTGGAGTCACTTTCGGAGAAACCGCGAGCGCCGGAGGCGCTCACCCCCCCCCCGGTGTATCAAAAATTGTCAGTCTGTCGCGGAAACAAACTAGCTGATGATTTTTTGCATGGCTGAAATGCTATATTACTTACATCTTCTTCCAATAAACCCTTGATTTCCATTCAACCCGTCTTCATAATAACTATCCTCCAGGGCATAATTCGAAGACCTTATTATTGACTGATCTATACCATAACAAATTTGATGGTCTTCTTTAGGCTGGGGTTGATTAGCTGGAGGATGATTTCGAACCGGAACACCACTGCCCATCGTGCTGTAGAAAGCATGTTGGGGAGATTGCATAGCGAAATTTGCGGGTAGACCGAATTGTGATAGTATAGCAGCTGAAGTTGAACTAATGGGCAGGGGTGGTAGACGGCGATGGCTTCGGCCGAAGGGTGATGGAAGGACTAAAAATTATGCACAGTTTAGTTAATGGCTATACTCCATTTCCCGCGCGTCGTACAAAAAAGTTGGCACTCCATATCATAGTGGATAGAGAAGCCGACCGTCCGATCTGGCAAGTTAAGCAACATGGGCCCGCAGGTTCGATTCCGCTAGATAAGACTGATTTTTTTCAAAAAAAAACATTTTTTGATTTTCAGGGAGCAAAAATTTTTGTTGCTGACAAAAAATTGTTGCTCCCTGAAAGTCAAAATTTAAAAAAAACCAAAAGTTTTACCCTAGTGGGATCGAGCCTGCTGGCCCAACGTTGCTTAACTTGCCAGATCGGACGGTCGACTTCTTTATTCATTATGATATGGAGTGCCAACTTTTTTGTATGACGCGCGGGAAACGGAGTATATTATCCCCTCAAGGGTAGGGGGGCGTAGGCTCTAATAAAAAATAGAAAAAAATTTCGATAAGCTATAACTGAGTCAAAATTTTTGGACTACTAGTAGGCTAAACTAGCTCAAAGTTATGGAAAACACGTCAAAAAGAAATTTGAGGCGAGATAATATTATGACATAGTTTGACCAATAGATGAAGAATTCCAAAAGCCAACCACTAGCTTATGGCATTTATTTGGGCAAATGATTGTTTGTTATGGAGAGCCCTTGGACATGGCCACATATGGCTTATGCAAGGAGAATTGATGAGAAACTGCCCGAGAGTGGCAAATCTTCAAAAAGCAAATTGTGAACAAAATGAGTTGTGCTTGTCTGGATAGATGGGAAGAAGATGATGAATTTTTGGATGAACAGTCTTAGGTTTGGGCTTAGGCTTAGGTTTAGGCTTGGGTTTAGGCTTGAGCTTGGGTTTAGGCTTGAGCTTAGGCTTGGGCTTAGGCTTGGGTTTAGGCTTAGACTTGGCTTAGGCTTGAGCTTAGGCTTGTGCTTAGGCTTTTCTTAGGCTTAAGCTTAGGCTTAGGAAACGCTTCCTTGACCCTGATTCAGAGAATGGAGCTGGTACGGGCGAAAAAAGAAAAATTTTCGATTTTCGCGTCAATACACCAACTCCATTCCCTGAATCAAGTTCCGAACAACCCATACACATCCACTTCGCTATACTCAAAAACCTTCTACGCTCATATTGAATCAGGGAAAATGTATTGAAGCGAAAAGTCAGATTCAAAAAATACGACTGATTTTGTATAGCGGGCTAGTCTTGGGCTGTGGGGAACACTATGTCGGCACTAGAATTCAAATTTGCCTTAAGGAGAATCCCCTACGTTAAGGGGTACCGCTACTATAACAAAAAAATCAAATTTTTCTTATGCCCCCTCCCATTCGTAGGGATTCCCTTTAAGTCAAATTTGAATTCTAATGCCGGCATGATGTTCCCCATGGCCATACCCCCTCCCCCCAGCTACACAAAATCAGTCGCTAAAACGCATATTTTTTTAACTTTATGATGACTGGCTTTTCGCTTCAATACATTTTCCCTGATTCACTTTCTATTCAAACAGTGAATCAGGGAAAATGTTTTTTTTCTGCGACTTATTCAAGTCGCAGAAAGCTTTCTAAAACGCCGGTAACACAAAAAATACAAAGAAACATAAACCCAACCATCACGTCATAAAACAATCAAAGTCTCTAGCTTTTAAGAAATTCCTTATAAAGAAAATGTACGTAAGCTGAGACGCTGTAAGCAGTGCACATCTTTCCATTATCGACCTCCGCATCGACTAAGTGAACAAGAGGAAGCTGCCAACTAGAGTTGGAATCAATATTCTTTCAAAGCAAGAGAAGAAGAAGAACATGGAAGAAAGCATAAAGCCAAGTAGAGATGTCATTTTATGCCAGAAACTCATTAAAAGTTTTTTTTATCTTGTGACAGAATCATGAATGGCAGATGCATCAAAGAGGCAAAAAAAATATTAGATGAGGACATGTCAAAAAGTATGAGCCTTTTTTTGGAAAAATATTTTAAAATTTACCATTCATTGGCGAAACGGGTGTTTCATAGTCACAATAGGCGCCTCGATCATGATAAGGCTCTTGTTCTGTCGAATTTTTCTGGGAGTGTCTAAAAATTTATATACATAATAGGCTTAGTCTTAGGCTTGGGCTTAGTCTTAGGCTTGAGCTTAGGCTTGGGCTTAGTCTTAGGCTTGAGCTTAGGCTTGGGCTTAGTTTTAGGCTTGAGCTTAGGCTTGGGCTTAGGTTTGGGCTTAGTATTATGCTTAGATTTAGGCTTAATCTTAGGCTTGGGCTTAGTCCTGGGCTTAGGCTTATTCTTAGGCTTGGGCTTAGGCCTAGTCTTAGGTTTGAGCTTGGCTTAGGCTTATCCTTTATTTACCTTAATCAGAGCCTAAAAGAATAATTTTTACCTGTCATAGCCACCTTTCTTCATAGCTTCTTCTTCTCGCGCACTTTCTTCACCACTATATCTCGATCTACTCGACCTCCGACTATCATTCAAAGCATCCGCCAAAATATCCTTCAACGGCCTCCTTTCACTAGTAGAACCACTTTCATGGCCCGGTGTCTTTTCCCGACCATAGTAATTCTGATTACTCGAGAGCACTTCACCAGTGGCATTCTGCTTTCCTCCATTAAGAGCATAAGCATTTCGTTGCGGTTTATGGCCGTGCAAGGGTTGATTGCCAGCGTCCGAAGATGTCACAAAGGCCAACTCGTCGGCTAGAGTGGTTGCTCCTGCTCCTTGATGAAGTAATGGACTGTTGTTTCGCGGAATAATTTGTTGGTGATCTTTGGATTGTTGAAAAAGATTATGTGATGAAGGAGTGTTGGGAAGTAGGAGGTTGGTTGGACGAGCTGGATGGCTGGGCTGATAGACAGGTCTAAAATAAAAAAGGCTTGGATAATGACTCCTTAACAAGTGACTATAGGGCATTTTCCACCAAGAAAAAAGTCATCACTAATGATGAAGTGGCAATCGCCTCACTTCACTTAAATGCTTGAGGGTTCGATCCCGACAGGGAGAAAAATTTTTTGATCAATTCAAAAAAATTTTTAAAGGAAAACTCCCCATAAAATTGATCGTAGAATTTTGCCTTTCTTTTTTTCACTTGAAACACTATTCACTGAGTCATACGGTCGCTGGTTCGATCCCGACAGGGTCAGCGACAGCATGGCTCAGTGGAAAGCGTTCCAAGAGAAAACTGTAAGGTACCATTTTTATAGGGGTTTACTTTTACACAAAAATTTTTGAATAAAAAAAAATTTCCGCCCTTGTGGGATTGAACCCTTGACCATTTGCGGCTTGGGCTTTAGGCTTAGTTTTTTTTCTTCGAAAATGTCACATTCGGATTCCCCGCATGTTTTTATCCCTAGATGGGTCACTTGCAGAAAAAAAATTTTGAAAATTTTTTTCACGTGGGTGGCTCCCCCCCCCCATTGTGTAGTAGCTCCTGTTTTTTGGACAAATTTCAATTTTTTGGTAAAAATTCGATTTCTGGCAAAATTCAATTTTTGCCCAAATTTCAATTTTTAGGCCAAAATTTCGATTTGTTTTTGGCGCAAATTCGATTTCTGAAAAAATTAGATAGAAGGGAAAGACATAAAGGAAGACATCAAACAATTCTCTTGGGACTAACTTGCGTAAGATTTTATCTCGAGGACACACGTGCTACTTGATGCAAGTCATTTGTCAAAAACAGACAGATTTCGAAATAATGCCTACCTCTCACTGATCGGTGTTGTAGCCGGAACAATGCCATAATCTTCCCGACCATATCTATCGATACTGCCATGCAAGGAAGCGCTGGAAAAATTTCTTGGAAGTCCATTATTCATGTCGCTCATGGATCTGGCTATGTGATTTTGTCTGTTGTAGTAATGTTGGACATAGGGGCTTTTGTATTCGGCAAATCTGTCGCCCTCTTGACCATAATATGAACTTGAACAAGGAAGGTTGGCTAAAAAATTGACAATTTTACATAAACAATTATCCCTCTAGGGTCTGATTAAGGTAAATAAAGAATAAGTTTAAGCCTAAGCCCAAGTCTAAGCCCAAGACTAAGTCCGCATAATATTGGGTACCCTCCGAGTGTGTTTGGCGAGTGCTAACACATACTGAGGGTTGAAGAAAGGACTATTCAAGGGAACTCAGAACTACGGTGAACCGTTTTTCAAAAAATGTTACGATCAAACAAAACATGGTGGCCGAATGAATAGGACCCTAGATTTATAGTTTCTAATGGAGGGTTTGAATCCCACCAGAATCTAATTGTTTTTAACTTTTTTGCCTTTTTATTATTTAAAGAAAGACCGCGTTTTTTCATATTTCTATGAGACGAAATGTTACCAAAATTATCAAATTTGAACATTGTTGTGGATTATTGAAACGAAAACATGCATCAGGGTTTTCGTTTCAATTACCCAAAACAATTTTCAAATTTGATAATTTTGGTGTCATTTTATTCGTCTTAGCGTGTTATAAAAAATGCCGTCTTTCTTTTTTTTTAAATAATTCGAATTTTTCCATCTTGGTATTTCAAGAGGTGAAAAGTGGAAAAATTTTTTGACTCCGATTTCGATGATTTTGGTGTCAATCGTCTTCTCTCATCATCACCAACAACTTTTGTTTTGGCTGTCGGGTGTGAATCAAATGTTTTTTTTTAACTTGCCGGATCGAACGATCGGCTTCTTTCTACACATTGTCACGTAGCCGACACTTTTCTTAAAGCTAGCCATGAAAAATGTTATAGAACTTTAAGAAATAGCAAATTTTAAGCTGAAATCCCTCAGAAAATGTCAATTTTTGGGCTTAGGCTTGGGCATAGGCTTAGATTTGGGCTTAGGCTTAACTTGGGTTTAGGCTTGAGCTTAAGCTTGGGGTGGGGTACTCAAAGCATACTGGTAATAATATTTTTTCATGAGCAAGTCTGAATTTTATTTTACTACTGAAAGTTAATACTTTCTAAATCTCTTTCTCCCGTTCTTTTTTTTGGTACACTAATGCCGGCTATTCTTTTTTGAAATTTACGCTCCATTGAAAATTTTGTTTTTTTCGATTCGAAAAATAATCAAATTCGTATGTCTCTTGTTGAGCTACCCTATTCAATTTGTCTAGCAAAATGGCTCTTTCTTATGAATTTTGTGAGACGTTGAAGTGGACTTTTTCAATGCTCCTAAGTCTTATTCATTCCGACAGCTTTGAAACTCGAAAACGGAGTCAATTTATTTCACTACAACTCCTCAAGGAATTGCATTTTTACCTCATATTGCATAGTAGTATTTGGCATTTATAGTATGTTCAGTGGAATAGTCAGATCCCCAAGAACATTGAAAACATTTAAAAATGAACTTTAAAAAAATTTTCAAAATCGGAAAAACACCTTGATCCCTCAAAGGAAAATTTTTCATGTGGGTAATTAGCAGTGGAGGTGCTACGGTTGAAGGTATCAGGATTCGTGGACCCCATACATGGGCGGGGAGGGGGGTATTGGACTCAAAAATACGAATTGATCCAAATACCCCCCCCCCCCAGCTTCAAAATTTTTTGGCGGTTTCGCTGCCAAAAATATGAATTGGGTCCCTATTTTTTAGCCCAATACGACGAATTGAGGGGGGGAGCGCAAATGTCGGATCGCAATAATAGAGTGCAAATGTCGGGGCGCAAAAATCGGGTACGGGTACGCAAGTGTCATTGCGCATATGTGAGGGGGCAAAAGTCCCCACCCAAATTTTTGGACATCATCTTGACAAAAAATTTTACATCCCCGTAGTATCTGATTACAACCTTTTTTGTTGTTTTGCTTTATCTTGCACTTTTCAATAAAAAAATCCACTTTTTATCAAATTTCTTCGAACCGAAAACATGTCTTCGAAAACCAAAAAACACACCATTTAATTAAATTTGAGGATTAGCTCAGCAGCAAGCCCATAAAGACGTGCATTTGGAACGTCAAATAAAGATTGAACATACTTATAATAAAAAAAGAAGAAGAAGAAACAGATATTTGTTTTAGACGGAGGCGGTTGTTATATTGGATCAAAAAGGGATGGATTTCATGAATATTTTATTGAGAAAATCGTGGATAAAGAATTTTTTGTTGACATAAAATGTGCGCTAAAATTTTCAGCATAAAATATTAGATTGTTCACTTAATTGTGGCGACTACTTTTTTGAGTATATCTTGCTATGAAAAACCGTTTTAACGCAATTATCTCGAAAACTATAACAATTCAGAACATGCCGTAAAAACAAAAAATGCTCCATTATTCATGAATTTTCTGAATATACACAAAATGCCAACTTTTTTTTTCCTATCGGACTGGTCCTTTAAATAAGAAATGAACTAAAATTTAGGCTTACCATATGTGGGCTGCTCCTCTGGAGTATAGGCAATATCTGGCCGTTTAGGTAGTTTTCTCCTAGGTCTGGCTATAATAGAGTTGCCCTAAAAATTTTGAGTTGAAATTTTTATGCAAATTTTGAAAATTTACCTGAAATCCGGTTGTTGTAGCAGATTTCCGGATACGTAATTCTGATGGCAAAAATGGTGTTTGTATATCCTCCATTTTTGGGCAACCTAAAAATTTTTTGGCTCAATAAAATGTTGTGCTATCGTGTGTATACAGAATTTTGGAAAGGGGTGATAGTTTTTGAGCTTGGGAAAATTTTTTATACAAGGTGAGTAAAAAAAAGTGCATAGAGCCCGAAAAAATTTCTTGGGAAAAAATCAAACCAGAAATTTTTTTTACTAAAAATGGCCCATATAGGGATAATTTTATGCGGGAAATCGATTGTCGCATTCCCGAAGCGTGAAAACACTTCTTTGACCCTGATTCAGGGAATGAAGTTGGTGTATTGAAACAAAAATCGAAAAATTTTCTTGTTTCGTCCGTACACCAGCTCATTCCCTGAATCAGGATCAAAATAATTTTTTCATGCTTCAAAAATGTGCGCAATCGATTTCTCGCATAAAATTATCCCTATATGGGTCATTATTAGTAAAAAATTTCCCGGATTCTATTAAATTTTGACGAATTTTATAATTTTTGACAAATTTTTTCAATTTTTGATAATTCTTTGAAATTTCGACGAATTTTTTAATTTTTGAAAATTACTCAATTTTTGACAAATTTTTCAATTTTTGACTGATCCCAAAAAAATTTTCGAGCCCAAAAATCACAAAAATGCACCTTTTTTAACTCACCCAGTACAAATTACGAAAATAAAAATTTCATCACATTAAATGAACCAACCTGGGACTTCTTCTTCACTAGGTGCCATCCTGTTTAAATTAGCATAGACAGGCTCGGATTCCTCTTCGGCAAACGCTTTGGCAAGAGCCGAACCCGGAGAGCTGAGTATTCTAGGTCGAATTATGTCCATGTTCGTCTTTGAAGCTATTCTGCCGTCGGCCGTCTGTGATGTCTCCGCCTTTTCCAAGCCAAATGAAGGAATGCGATTTTTGCATGAGTCAAAATTGCGAAGTTCATACGAAACTGTTGCGGATTTTGGAATGGAATAGATTTCTTCGTTTTCAGAATTTCTAAAATAGTTCATGTAGCTGCAGCTAACGCTAATAGCTGCAGCTAGTATATACAACTGCCGCTATTAGCGTTAGCTACAGCGAAAAGCTGCAATTAGTATCATTTTAGGGCACTATTACTTTTTTCACGTTTTTGGTTTTTCACGTTACTTTTTTCACGCAATTTTTAAAAAAGTAATAGTTTATAACGTGCGGAAAAGTGAAAAAAGTAAGCGCGAAAAGAAACGTGAAAAAAGTAATAGTGCCCATTTTAGGACGCCCCGAAAATATCCCAGAGGAAGGCACCTTAGATCGGCTAAAACTATATGGACAAACGCGCAAAAAGAGGGTAAAATATCAAGAGATCAACGCGCAAAAAAGGGCTACCAACATAAGAGAGAACCCTTATGTTAAAAACCAACGCGCAATTTTAAAATTTTGGCGACCCTAAAAAAATCTGTGATGCACAGGTATTTGTCTTACCTTCGGTCCCATTTCCTCCCTTGCTGTATCCAATAATTATAATTGCCAACAGTCTCATCGCATGGCGCACTCTTCCTGTTCAACACAGCATAATCCGATTGAGATTTTCCCACTTTGCCACTTCGAAACGAGACCCCGGAAAATGAGTACAACTTTATATGATCAGCGATTTCTTCGATAGGACTGTCCAAATCCGTATCCGAACTGTCATGCATAACATCAATGGCTCGATCTTCACTTCGTATATGAAGACGCTCTCCGATTTCTTCATCCTCCCCAACTTCTGTAGCATCATAGTCACTCAAGTCATCTTCACTGGCAATGGGAGGTGATTTGCTAGTGAGCAAAGCATCCATATATCTAAAACATATTATAAAACAGAAAACAGAAACGCTAACAGAAACCAAAAAGCACACTGCCTCTGAGTAAGTGTTAAATTAAATTAAAAACCAATTTGGAAATAAATCTTTTTCCTTCTCCTACGCATAAAGATTGGTCGAAGGTCGGAGAAAAAATCTTAATTCCATTCATTCAGAAAAACTTCAATACAGAATTGTATAATTATTTCTGCGTTTTTTTATTTCAAATAAAAACGCAACAGAGAAAAGGCATAAGGAAGTTTTTTAGCAGTTCGATGTCTGGGTGCGAAAAATGTCTATAAATATGTGATTACAAAGAACTTCCTTGTCGTCATGGCTATTTCAGGCCAGAATTGACATAGACAAGAACGGGATGGAACGATCGTTCAAACAACACATGAACGGGATTGACCAAGAATGGGATGACAAGAACAGGACGACAATTGTAATTCCCTTCATCGTTCCATTCTTGTCGTCCCGTTTTTGTGTCCCGTTCTTGTTCGTCCCGTCATTGTGTATGCCATAGGATTGGCTAATTTTTTGTTTTTAAAGAGTTTTTCATTTTTACCTTGGGCTAGGATTAAGCTTAGGATTAAGCTTAGGATTAGGCTTGGGCTTAGGCTTAGACTTAGGATTAGGCTTATGATTAGGCTTAGGCTTAAACTTAGGATTAGACTTAGAATTAGGCTTCGGATGAGGATTGGTTTTGGATTGAGCTTAAACGAATTTTTACTGCGTTCATGTTTTCGTTGTAATACACAAATTTCAAAAATCGCCAATTTCAAACGTGATTACCTCGGCAATGATAACGATTCAGAGGTTGCCGTAAAAACAAAAAATACTCCATTTTTCATGAACTTTCTGAATATATAGTTTTTACATAGAGTTTTTGGTCGAAAAATTGAATTTTTTGTGAAAAATCGAATTTCGCATTTTTGCGATTTTTCGCTTCAATAAACAGGCTTTCCCTGAATCAGGGAAGCATTTTTTGCTTCGTAAATGTCAAATTCGGATTTTCCGCATGTTTTTTACCCCCTAGAGGTGTCATTTTCAGGAAAAAAATTTTCGAAAGTTTTTTCACGTGTAGCTATTGTGTGTAGTAGCTTCAAAATTTGGCCATTTTTAGGGGGGAAAATTTCTTTTTGTTCGCATACTTTTTGACAATAAAATCGCTGATTGGTGATTCAACTGAGGGGTCATCCGCCATCGGGATGTCATCATCTTCCACTGTAAAGGTTTTCACCGAAGCTGCATCTTGTTCCTGCTCTTGATGATTATTTTCTTCATCATTTTCACTGCAAATGCTCATTCTTGGATTGTTGAGCATCGAAATGTTGTCTTTTTCATCATCAGCTGTGTTTTCCATCTTGGGGATTTTGATTTTTCTATCTTTTTTCTTTTCTGAAACTGCTTGAGCCGACTCTTCTGATTCCTCTTCGTTTATTTGAACATATTCGATGGATACTATTGATGGAGTTTCTTTTTTACTTGATTTTTCTAGAGTCGGCACGTGTGATTCGATAACTTTTAGGTCACCCAAGACAATATCATCATCGCTATTTTCATCCCAAACTTCAGTTGTGCTAACAAATTTCTTGTCGTAGATTTCTTTTGCATTGGTTTGGCAAGCAGGTGACTAAAATTATAGGGCATTTTTTGCCAACAAAGAAGTTTATAACACATGGTGAAGTGGCAAGAGTCTCGCTTTGCGCTCAAATGATATATGGATCGATTGAAACACTATCCACTGAGCCATGCTGTCGTTGACTCTGGCGAGATCGAACCAGCGACTTTATGGCTCAGAGTTAGTGTTTCAAAAGAAAATATGAAAGGCAAAAAATTCTACGACCAATTTTATGGGGGGTTACCTTTAACAACTTTTTTTGAATTGGTTAATAAAATTTTCGTCCTGCCGGGACCGAACCCTCGACCATTTGAGTGTAAAGTGAGATGCTTACCACTTTACCATAGGTGATGAATTTCTCTGTTGGCGAGAAATACCTTATATGTTGTTAAAGGTCCAGTTCGACGAAGACTCCAATCGGGGAAATTTTTTTAAAAACAGCGCCAAATGAAAGCTTATGATGAGTCTATAAAAAAGCTACAAAAAATTTTTCCAACCGTAAAGTACTTTTTGAGAAAAATCACCCCAAAGATCACGATTTTCATACATTTTCTATGTTATTTAATTTAATGGCATTTATATTGTTGTTATAGTTTGTTTCAAAAAGAGATATACTACAAAACTTCCCAACCCCAGTTATGAGCGATTCCGTCCGATCTGGCAAGTTAAGCAACGTGGGCCCGC
>JAQGCO010000032.1:0-19143 GCA_034700925.1 Acrobeloides cf. buchneri Gr-Nem-00862
TCTTGTAATCGTGGTTTTATAGGTAGTAACCGCTTAATAACACACGGTTACGGTTACTAACGGTTCGGTTAACCGAACCGTTAAGGCGACATCAGTAACCGTTAAGACGGTTAACCGAACCATTAGTAAACGGTTAGTTGCATATTCAGAATCCTCATGATCTGAATAACATTCCTACGTCAAAGGAAATTTAAAATTCGAATAGTCTAAAATCTGTAACCGTAATAACCGTAACCGTAGTAACCGAACAAACACTGCTTTTTATGAATAAAATTTTTTACTTTTTATATATCCAAAAAATACATTCATGAAATGACTATTATATAAAAATGAAGATCGATCAAGGAAAGATGCAATTGTTTACACACTATTCTCGAATTTAACGATCGTTTAGGTCATAAATCGGTTGATAAAACATTTAACCCATTAATACCGGCTGTCGCACCGGTGCGACAAAAACTAAGGAAATTTTTTTATCTAACCGTAGTCTATGTAATCACTCAATTCTTTTTGCAAAAATCAAGGCTGTGATCTGAATAACACGAATAACACCAAAAAATCTTGAACAACTTCAGTTTATATTGTAAAAATAGCTGCCAAAACAACAATAAAATTGAAAAATCAGGTTTTTCTCTCTAGAACGAACAGGTCGACTTTCCAGAGTGTTATTTGCCTCGGAATATTAGTTTGGGGCGATTATCTAAATATGCAAAAAATTTCACCACCTGTTATCGGTGAAAACCAAAAATTTTTTACGAGCGTTCTTTGAACCCCAATACTATTCTTCCAACTTTTTGCTTACCAAGTTCAAAAATTTTTGCACATTTGGAATATTGGGAAAATTCTGAGCAACTTTTGGCCAGGACTTTCTGTAATAAAAATCGTTTTGATAGAGCCGGTCTTAAAGGGTTAATAATTATTCAACATAAAAATAAACCGTCGTGCCTCTCAATTTTACCTTGCCATCTCTGTTGGTGCGCTTAACTGATAACAATTACAGGATGGGGCAAAATTACACGGACTTTTTTTTATCGTTTGTTGTATTTTATTCTTATTTCTTGAAAAATCACTTTATTTCGCTTTTAAAACAAAAAAGATTCGAATTTAAATGCTGTGATTGCTGCTAATGGTGGTCACTTTGAATAATTACATTTGTTTTTAATGTTGTTTTGGTTATATTTGTTGTTGTTTCTGAAAAAAATTTTTTTTAAAAGTCCGTGTAATTTTGCCCCACCCTGTATTAATTGTTTTTTCCTTCGAATTATTAATTGTTTTTTTCCACCCATTTTTTCTTCCCATTTGTATTATTTTATATTTATCGTCCTGATGGTTAATTTTTTTAAATTTTAGGATTTTCAAATTTTCAATGGAAGACAATTATTTTAAATCTACCCATTCATGTGAATATTACAGGCCGGGCTTTGGAGACTCGTCTCAATTGGGTGGTATCTATGACATGCGTACGCACAAATTTATAACTGGAATGAGCATTTTTTCATCGTGAGTTTTCGAAAAAATTATTAATTTTTTTTTAGAAAAATTCCGGCAAAATTGATCACCAAACAAGAAAATCCGAAAACATATAGTGTTTGTTTTATTTCGAAAAAATTCACCGACGAGTTCAATAAATTTGGTATTGGTGCGGAAATGACATTAAATGTAATTTGTGGAATGATTCCAATAACCGGCTCTGCGTCTTATTTTCGAGAAAGGGGTAATGTCAATGAAACTCTTCGATGCTGCTATATTCAAAAGACAAGAACTCATGATGAATCTATCGATGTTTGTGACACAAGCCTTAGCCCATATTTTAATAAAAACATCGGATATGTTGGTACTCATTTTGTGGCTGGAATCACATATGGAGCAAATGCTGTACTTTCTATTAGCTTGAAGAACTCGAAGAATCAATCAAAAGATGAAATTGAGGCTAAATTAAACACTGCAATTGAATTATTTGGACTCGTCAAATTAAAGGGTCCAATCGGTGCTCATGGAAACTATGCCCGAAATACTGCCGCTTCAGAAGATGAATTCAGTTTTCAATTGTACGCTGACCTGGTACCCGACAATATGCCCGAGACCATCCAAAACGCTATTGATTATGTAAAAAATATACCATCGGTCTTAAAAGAAATCGTGATTGAGAAGCACGTACAAGTCGAATTTAAGCTTTTACCTATATCTATACTGAAAGATCAAGGTGTTTTGTTAACCAAAGAAAATGTTTTGAACACAATACAAATTACCAAGATCAGCAAGATTTTGGAACTCCTAGAAGAAGCTGAACAAGCTAGTTTGGAATTAAAAATGCTGTACAATATTGTGAATGAGAAAAAAAATTTTTTGACACTAGCTGATTTTAATCTGGTGCACGATTTTTCTAGCAAAGTAGACGAAGTCCATAACAAATTTTTATCAAAAATAAATCAAGCATTAAAAAAAGTTCAACAGGATTCGAGCGGTGATGAAGATGAGTTAGATGACGCTCGCATATCATTTAAAAAAAATAAAAAAGCATCGCCAAAAGTAATAACGAATTTTTTGGCATCGTGCTCAAGTATAAAAGCAAAGTTGGAGTTAATCAAGATTTTCGATGAATATAATGTCGAAAAAATTACAAATTCCGAACAGTTTTCTCAGTTAAAGCAGCAACACAATACTCATCAACTTTATGTATTCTTTTACTCAAATGAATTTAAGACAAAACCCGAATGGAACGAGCAATTTGACTATTTCCTTAATAAGGCTAAAGAGGTGAAAAATGGCAACAAGAAAGAAAAATGCATTTGTATAGATTTGGATATTTTTGAAAACGCAATGCGAAAAGATGGTCTCGAGGAAAAGCCAAGTATCTGTCAAATTTTTAACGGAAAGTACATATGCAAGGACATACTTCAGCGAGTAAAGAAAGAAGTATACATGTGTACTGTTTTGTGCACCGAGCCATTTTTACCCAATCCATTTACCAATCACAAATGCACTGCGATTGATTTCGCCTGTCCAAATTCGTTTCGAGGTGGAATATGTGATAAAACAGCTCACGAGTGGGTTTGTCAAAACTGTAAATCTGTTATTGAATATGGTTTCGATGAATATTTTTATTGTGATTGTGGTAAACAAAAAATCGAGTATTATCTTTTCAAATGCTGTTGTGAGAATCATGGTAACAATCACTTAAAATGGGAACACATGGAAGAACTGTTGGGAATTTTAAACAAACAAGAAATTAATATTTTGCTTTTGGGCGAAACTGGAGTTGGAAAATCAACTTGGATTAATATGATTCCGTACTATTTAACATGTCAAACGCTGGACTATGCAACTATTATAAAATTAATCAACTTAATTCCTGCAAAATTTAAAATTCACAAAGAAGTTCGTACGCTCGAAGAAATAACAATTGAAATTGGCAGCTCACCAAACGAACACAATACTGAGCACTTATCGGCAACGCAATCACCAAGAGCATATATTTTTAAATATGGAAAAAAATTATATCGAATAATAGACACACCAGGATTAGGAGATACCAGAGGACCTGAACAAGATAAAAAGAATTTAGATGCCATTACAAATTTTATTACTAGTTATAAAGAAATTCATGGCATTTGTTTTCTGTTAAGAACTGATCAATCGAGGCTGACCACCTCATTCGAATATTGTTTTAAAGAATTGCTAACTCAACTCCATATTGAAGCGGCTACAAATATTTTCTTTTGTTTTACGTATACAAAAGCAACCGATTTTACTGTAAGATTTTTTTATATAAACTTTTTATTTGTATTTAGCGAGCAGCAACAAGAAGGCCTCTTCAAATTCTATTAAATGAAATTAAAGATAACAAAAGAGTAGAAATATCATTAAATGATAATACATGCTATATATTTGAGAATGAAGTTTATCACTATATTTGTGCTACAAAGGTAAAATGGGCCACTACGAATTTTTATCCTAAAATCTTTTCATCCTACGAATTTTCATCCTAGCAGGGTTGCCATATTTGCCTTTTTTTAAAGTAATTTGCTTTTTTTGGACCCATTTGCTTTTTTCGGAAATAAAAAATTTTTGACGACAAAATATAATTTTTCACGTGCTTTTAATGTGCGCAATCGATTCCTCGCTAAAAAATACGTCGACTATGATATGTGAATGTGGGTAATATATATAACAACGGGTGTCTGGATAACGACATATCGGAAGAACCGGGTTAAATTTTGATTATAAAATTTGGTTGAGTTGTGTATTTTCTACGATTTTTTTAAACTTGATTAGCGATCCCTAATCCGTTTGCCATGTCCCTTAAATTTTTTATTCTATTATATAATTGCAATAACTTATAAAATTATAGCGTGGTATAGAGTTTTTG
Source organism: Acrobeloides cf. buchneri Gr-Nem-00862 (assembly GCA_034700925.1). NCBI lineage: Eukaryota > Metazoa > Nematoda > Chromadorea > Rhabditida > Cephalobidae > Acrobeloides > Acrobeloides cf. buchneri Gr-Nem-00862. The sequence goes on from JAQGCO010000032.1 coordinate 4,370, forward strand.
CCTGAGAGAGTGGCTGAACACAATAAATATTACCAAAAATCATATAATTCGGCCACAAATTTATTTAATTATATTGGAAGAATGCAGCCGTATTATGCACAAAATTGCTCTTCAATTGCTTACGCAAGAAAAACTATAAATAACTTAATGGTCCCTTTAACAGAAATTAATGCTACTTTGTGCAGTTTAATAGAATTAGTGGATCATATTTCACTTGATTCAATGGTTAGTAATTATCTGATATATGGACCAATGATACCATTTATTATGTTTGCTAACGCCACAAATATTACACGTAATAGATTATAAATTACACATGTACAAACACTCCCCCCCCCAAGCGGATGCCAATTTTGGGAGGGGTTGTGTTTGTACACGCGTGTGGGAACAATTTTTGTATCCAATTTGCGGGGGTGTTAAATTACCAAATAACAAATCGGCAGTAATTTCAAAAGCATTTCTGGTATATAATTTTCATATTTCCATCGCGGGAGTTAATTTTCGTGATTTTCAGCTAAACTTACTCCCCTATGATGTTTTTTCAAAAATTTAATAGAAATCTTTTATTTAATTTTCCTCATGGGTTCACCCTTTTAAAAACGTATTTTCCAATTATAATATAAATAAAATTTTAGTTAAAATAGCTGACATGATTAAAATCTTGCTTAAATTTAAAAGATTTAATGTTTGGGAAATAGTTGAACATAGAACTTGTTGCGGTAAATGCGTAATACATAAAGAATATAAAGACGATGACCGTTGGCAATTTTATGAAGTGGACCCGTCAGCTTTTAATGTGAACCCATATACTGTACAATTGTATAACGACGTAAGACGAAGAGGTGATTTGTGGGATTGCTCAAAATGTGGAATTGTTATTGATGTGATTCCCATATCTAACTCGTTGAAGCCAACTGAAAGAAAATTTCTTTCTCAAGATAGATACAAAAAACGCGCTAAAAAAGAAAATTTAATTGCCGAAAAAGATAAGATTCTTCGATCAATTGCTCAGTTTGCATGCTTTTTAAAAATATATTCTTTGACCACTTATAACGATGCGGCTAAAAAATATCTTGAACAAGTTATTCAAAAAGAAGAAAATGTAACGATTTTATTACAAATTTATATAAATTTGATGATAGTCCCATTAAGGCCTTCCAAACAGACCTTCCCCCTAAAAATTTGAAAACTAATTTTTTCAAAAAATTTTTTGCTAACTAACGATTTGTAAAAGAATACAAAAAATTGCCAAAATGAACCAAAAGTGGTGAAAAATGGTAATTTTTTTGCTAATTTTTTGAAAATTTTTGGCAATTTTTTTGCTAAATGCCCTTTGGGGACCCCCTTTCTGACTCTCAAAAAATTTAATAAATTTAAAAAAATTGTGCTAACTGCTAGTTACTAATTTAGAGGGGGGGGGGGGGGGTTCTCCACGTCTGCTTTCAAATTATGGATGTTATTTAATAACCACAAAATAGGGTCGTCAAGCAAACTTTCCTTTTTTCGTGGCAGTTGCTCAGAGAGGTCCCTTTATACCACTCTTGTTCAAAAGAATTATCCACCTTTTTGAAATTTGAGTTACTCACTCCGGTTGATTTTCAAAAGTTTTGATGAGCTTTTAACCATATAAAGAAACTTCCAATAAAAAACTTTTCTATTTTAGTCTGCAAATAATGAAGCTGCTAAGCGCCACAAAGATCAATTAGAAGAATATCTGAAGGAAAAAAAACAAATTGAAGATGCTGGGAATCAAACAAGAATACAACAATTAGATATACCACGTACACCAGAAGATATTCATGAGATTATTAAACAGCTTAAAGAATTGCCATATATGGGAGAAGAAATTGACAAAATTATCAAAGAAAAATCTCGCTTAAATAATGTTGTGCAAGAAAACGAAAATGACCCAATTGAACGATATTTTGAACCCGAAGAATTTATTTGACATAAGTTAGTTATCTAGTTTTGTATATTTGAAATTAAAAATAAATAAATTTTCATGTTCACTTATTGTCCCATACATATTGTCTTTTTTGTATTTTTTATAAACACCGTTTTCTGACTATGCGATTATCTTTAGCCAAGCGTTGAAAAGCTAGTCGCTTGTTTATTACATTCAACTGAGACAAAAAAAATTTTAAATTTTTTACAACGTTCTATTAATGCTAGAGCTTTAATGACTTGGGGTTTTCATTTTGTGTCATAAGGAGTCGTTTGGCATAAAATTTAAGAAATCAAGCGAAATAATAATAAAAATAAAGTAAGGCCGAGCCCTTGAGTGCCGAAGGCGCTCGGTATCCCGGTTACTTGATAAAGACCTAAACCAAGTTTTTCGATTTTAATTTCAATAAAATCCCATTTTACCACTGTTTTCATGATGACTCAATTTTGTTTTTGTTTGATCGTCTAAACGAATTCCATTCAAACGAAAAAACACGAAAATAAAAAAAACTTTCTTGTATCGGCTGATTTTTGGGGTGTAAACAAAATGCACTTTATCCGCATAAACAGGCTGTTTGTCTTTTTATTTTTTTTGTAATTTTCTTTCTTTTCAGATTGAGCTGGACAAACAATGGCACTTCCTATCGTATCATTTATTTTATTGCTCAGTCCTTATGTCTATTGTCAAACAATTCTTTTTGTATTATCTCCCCCGGATGATAATTGCAACGGACCAATGAACAATGCTTACGACCCGTCGGGTAAATTAATTTTTTATGCATTTTGTGTCGATGAACATACCCATTATTGGCCCTATTTAAGACCTGAACGGCCTTAAGGATAACCCCAATTTTTGCTTAAGGGATATGGATAAAAATTTCCTACCATGTAGTTATGAAGGGGAGGGTTATTTAGTCTTTATTCCCGTCTTTTTTACCCCCTATGAACATAGATGACTTAATGCGTTTACTCGTTGGTAGGGTATACGGTATGGAGTAAATTTGTCAGAATCGAGATTTTTTTGTCGAGATCCAAAAAAATCGATAATGTTCGTGAGAGAAAATGAGAAAATGCTAAGAACTTTAAATAATTTTGTTATAGAGAAAACAGCGAATTTGCATTTTTGTTAATCAATTTGAAAATTTTGATGAAAAATGAGAGACCCAGATTCGAGATTGTTGAGGCTCTCGGTTTTCGACAAATTTGTTTATTGTTTATTGAATGCTAAAATTTAGCTATTACGGCCCTCGGTTTTGTGGTGTGAAGTGGGCTGATTGGAATAACATGACTGGTTACGTCGAGGGATTGCTGGGACAAAAGTGTCCTCCCTGCCAACCTATTCCCTACTCGTGCCCTATCATTCCTACTACAACTACCACAGTTCCTGGTACCTTGTCTACTCTCACCGCTTATAGCACCTTGTATAACCTAACTCCTAATCCTATTTCTGATGTTTCGCCTACTCTTGCTTCGGAAGTAAGTAATTTTAATATATGTGAATGGGTATATGAAAATGAGTGAGTAGAATTTTTTTGTCCGAGTCACAAGAATCCAAATAGAAGTGGGCTCTGGGTGTTTGAGAGATTTTTACCGTTAATAGAAAAAAAAACCTTATAGACATGCTTTGGCTATTGGATTGTATGCGCGCTTCTGGCTGTAGTGATCCTTTTTCAAGTTATCATCATGGTTGGCATGGTTTGTTCCCGAAAAATGCAATCCAATTCATATACACTTCCAGTTCCCATCCCTACTGCTTGTGCCACCCATGTTGCTCAACCTCCTACTGGTCCTCCCCTACCTAGTGTACCTGGTGCTTCTACCAGTTCCGGATTTGTGGGTATAACTTTACCAAAATTTCGAAAACGTATAATAAATTGAATTTTTAGATGTTCCCCTCGATACAATACCCTCTGTAAGTCAATTTTCTGGACCTGCCGTTGCTACCTCGACAGGCAACCCTGGCTCCGTGTGGAATACTATTACGAAACCTATCCGTCGTATCAAAAAATTGCCTCACAAGCTTGATTGGACTGAGGATGTTTTTCCCCAAACTAGCTCTAATACTCACATTACCAGCGTCTAAAGTGCTTTGCTATATCATGCGAATATTAAATTGTTGCTCATTTTATATAAATATTTTTATAAATAAATATTCATCTTGGGGGGGGGGGTTCAATTTTCTATAATCCCCTTTTTTGTCAGCTATATAACCTACGTTAAAATCAGGGGGGTGTTTTTATCTTAGATTAATTTATATGCCATTTATCACTAGGATCCCATAATGTGCTAAAATCATGAAAATCGACCTGGCCTGTACTTATGTATTGGGTTGTTCCAAAACTTTTTTACACTCACTTTTCACTAATCACTTTTATTTTACATTGAAACCTCTGCTTCAAAGTGAGAAGTGAGGGGTGAAAAGTGAAGTATAGAAACTTTTGGAACGGCCCAATAACTGTAAGTACGGCCCATACGATAGGATGAGCGTTGTTTCGGACTTCAGTTTTATTTTTTTGCATTCTCGTGAAAGTTCGTGCTCGAACAGATAAGTAAAACACTTTTCATTCTTGATTCACTTACTCATTCAAAAAAAACATGAAAGTATTGCTAGGGAAAAAAAATTTCTTAGAACGAAGAAACACAAGTCATTAAAATGGCTCAACGTATATGTAAGTAATTTTTGCATTCAATGGATGCATTATTTTTTCAATGAATGCATTATTTTTCAATGGAGGCATTATTTTTTTCTCAAGTTGGTCTTAAGGTTAAGTGGATGTATTGAAGCGGAAATAAACGTTTTCCGACTTTCATGAAAAATCTAACGATTCTTAGATTTTTTTAAGTAGTGAATCGGTTGGGCTTAAAGTGTAAAACTGCTTTCTTGACCTTCATGGAAAGTATAGATTTTTTTTTTCAACTTTACTAGGTTTTTAAAGATTTAAAAAATCGTTTTTGCAAAATAAAAATTTTTGTAAACAAAATTTAAAATTTTTACTTTTTTGTGCACAAAAGTTTCTTGCTATCGAGAAACTTTTTTTTTGAATAGGAAACAAAAATGTACTTTAAAAAAAATTTTTTCTAACATTAAATCTGACTAAAAACCAAAAATGATAGATGGGCACTATCTATCATTTTTATTGTATTGTATATGGATCCTAAAGACCCCTGATTGTCTCTAACCAAAAAGAAAAATTAAAAAACGAAATTATTAAAAAATTAATAAGGGGCAATAAATTTCTAAGGGGCAATAATTTTTTTTTTTTTGATACCTTCACCACTTCCTGTGCCTACATAAGCGTGGTCTCAATTCATATCGCTCGTGTGGTGTCTCGCCCGTTACTGGAACTGAATGGCTCTCTGGGTCATTCGGGTTTGTGAATGTCACTTTTTTACTTCGCCCCTTATTGTGTCTCACTATTGATACTGGCTCACTGTCATTATCTTGCCTCCCGCCTTGCACTTCCCATAGTATGTCCGGGCTTTCTGGACGTCCTGCATTAGTGTTTTCGGGGTTCTCTAGTACTTTTTCGACCTCAATCGACTCCGGGGTCTTCCCCTATTTGTGGATGGCCTACCTCTGCTTGTATTGGTGCATCATTACCTCTCATACTTAAGGGTTCTTCCCCATAATAGCGTTTTACTTTATTTAAATGAGTTGTGAAAGGTCTCCCATTAAAGTCTATTAGTATTATATTGGGTGGCCTAACCAAACTTACGGTAAAAGGACCCTTAAATTTTTGCGAGAATTTAGATCTTTCATCTGTGGGAAGGGCATCCTTATACATAAGTACCTTATCGTTTGGGTTTATGGTATGTTCCCTTGCCTTACGGCTCTCATCGTAATAAAATTTTTGGTGCTCTTTAGCTTTTTGGGAATTGTATGTTGCCACATCCCACGCTTGGTTTAACCTGTTGGTTAGATCTTCGGCGTAGTTCGTGACCCGATGGTCCCCCTTGGCGATTTGTATTTTTAACCCTAAATCCGAAAAAAGGGTCGGCTCTCGCCCAAACACTAGATAATGGGGTGAAAATTTTGTTGACTCATGAATGAGTGTGTTATGAGCGAAAGTAATCATGGGGAGGTACCTGGCCCAATCTTCGCCTTTTTTGTCTGTAAAAGCTGTCAGGGCTGATTTAAGGTCCCTGTTCACCCTCTCACACATACCATTCGCTTGGGGGCAGTAAGGTGACGTGTGGACATGCTTTATCCCTAGTATTTTGGCCATCTCTTTAAAGACTTGTGACATGAACTGTACACCCATGTCAGAAGCTAGGGTAACGGGTGTACCGTGTATGCATATCAAGTCCATAAGGAGAGCGTTACATACTGTTGGGGCCGTAATGTCGACTACCGGCGAGGTTACTACAAACTTCGAAAATGAGTCTACAATCACCAGGATGTACCTCAAACGTACTCTAGCTCCCCTAGGATTTTCAGACATGGGTAGGGGTCCTACCAGGTCAATGTGGGCATGGTCCCAAGGCTTAGATGGTATAGCAGTGGGGTGTAGGGGTTCAGAGAAGATGCTGTGAGGACTCGACTTGGTCCTCTGACAGGTATCACACGTTTGGACCGTCTGGTCCACATCTTCTCTCCACCCCGTCCAATAGAACCTCCTTCTTATCAATTCGGCGGTCTTGGCCCTCCCTGCATGTGACCCTTGTGTGGGTCCCCCATGGTACATTTTCAATACCAAGGACCGCAATGGGTAGGGCACCACGAGCCTTAAATCCTCACCGGGTTCGAGGGGCTTTCGATAAAGGGTTCCATTTTGGACTATATACCGTTCTGCGCTCTTTTTTAAGACCTGTTTTTCCTTCTCATTCTGGGGCCACATGTCATAAACCAATACGTTATAAATGTCCCTTAACTCTTTAACCAACTTCTGTTCCTCCCTGACAACCTCAAGCGTTACCTCGGTTGGGGAGCTGGGTCTGCCTAGAGTCACGGACGCTACCAACTCTCGGGAGCTTTCTTCCCCCGGTCCTGCTTCCCCTGGGAATCTGCTAAGCCAGTCACAAACAACGTTTGACCTGCCCGAACGGTGTTCGATGGTCAAATCTTGACCCTGCAATATTAGTTGGAACCTGGCCATTCTTGCCGTTACATTTTTGCTTTTAAGAATGTACTTGAGATTGGCATGATCTGTTTTTACCAGGGTGGGTCCTGAGCCATAAATATAAGGGCGAAATTTTTCTACTGCGAATACGACGGCTAAAGCTTCCTGTTCAGAGCTATGATAGCGACTTTCAGGAGGTTTTAGGCGTCTACTCGCGAATGAGATTGGGTAAAGTTTTCCCCTTTCATCCTCCTGTAATAGCGCAGCGGCTATCGCTACCTTGCTTGCATCGGTCTCTATTACAAATCTTTTCGAAAAATCGGGTGGGCGTAGGCATGGTGCTGAAATGAGAGCTTCCTTGAGTGCCTTAAATGCATTACTGTGTTCCTCTGTCCACGGGCCGAAGGGTTCTCGCGGGTTACGGAGATTTCGATAACCTTCGAGTACCCTTGTGTTTTTTTGTTTCGGCTTCTCCCTTTTAATTTTCTGTGTCGTTGTCGTTTCAATATCGACCCTCGGGTTTCTCGTGTGGACGTTCAATAACGGCGTCTTTACTGGTCCCTCGATAGCTAACAGATTTGCCCCCTCGGTACATTTTCCCGATTCACTTTGATCTTTTGAGCGTTCCTCCCCTGAGGTTACGTCGGGCGTTATTGGGTCGGGTGGTGACCTTTTCACAAGATCGGTTAGTGGGGCCGCGATAAAGGCAAAACTTCTTATAAAGGGTCGAAAATACCCCATTGCTCCGATGAAACTCATCAGCTCTTTTAAGGACTTGGGCTCAACGGTCTTGACTACTGCTTCGACGTTTTTGGGGTCAGGTCGGATCTGATCTTTAGAGATCAGAAAGCCCAAATACCTTAATTCGGTTCTACCCCACTGGCATTTATCTGCCCTAAGTGTAAGTCCATTTCGGATGAGGACCTTAAATAGATATTCAATATCATCTAAGTGCTCGTCCTCATTGTCCGAACACAATACTACGTCATCTAAATAAATTAAGAACGCTGCCGTTAGCTCTCTCTTTATTTGGTCCATCATACGGGAAAATGTTTGGGGAGCACCACACAACCCGAAGGGCATTCTAATAAACTGATATAGCCCTGAAAAAGTTGCAAACGCAGTCCTACTCCGGTGGGGTTCATAAATTTTTATCTGATGGAACCCTGATTGTAGATCGAAGCTACTGAAGAGGGAACTCCTCGCAGCGGCTTCGATCTGGTCCGCGATAATGGGAAGATAGTATGTTTGTTTAACAGTTACGCTATTGAGACCGCGATAGTCTATAGCGTAGCGAAACTCTCCATTTTTCTTCGGGACCATTATAGCTGGGGCGCACCAAAGGGATGTGGATGGCTCGGTGATCCCTTGCTCTAGAAACTCTCGATCCTGCCTCTCCATTTCCTGTCTCATTCGTGGTGACTGCCTATGGGGCCTTCGTTGTATTGGCTGGGCTCCCGGGACCAGATCTATCCTATGGACCACATTCCCTGTGTAGCAACCGATTTTACCATCTTTTAGCACAAACGCCATTTTAAATTTGCAAATGATGCTTATTAGTTTATTTTTTGCATTTTCTGATAAGCAAGTACCCCCTAAATTAATTTTTCCTAATAACCACTCTTCGTCCGTGAGGTCACTAATTTCAGGCATGGGTGGTAATAAATTTTCAACGTCGAGTTCAGGAGATACGAAATTGCTAGGCGTAGTAGCTGCCACTAGATTCTGGGCATGATTTCTCTCCGAGATTCTGTCTAGTCTAGTCGTCCCTTCGGGTATTCCCTCCTGGTCATGAATAAACTCGGCTTTGGCTATTACCATACTCTTTCTGAGAAGGACAGGGGACCTTCCAGCATTCATAATTCGGATTGGGGCTAGGCGTTTGTCATTGAACCTCACCAAGGATTTTCCCACGATTATCTGATCTAGCGAGGTCCTATTAAGATTTTCGTGGACTAGAAGTTCCCATGAAGAGGGGATCAGTATGTTCGATGTAACGAAAATAATATTATCAGTGTAACCTTCAATAATTTCATCGGCTATCACAAATAGGTCGTAGCTAGCATGTGCCCTGGGGATAACTCCAGCTGACAGCATGGGTAGCTTTTGGCGACCTACAATGATAGTTGCGTCTGTTGGGTTTATCCCTAACTGGTGTCCATCTTTGCTTACCTTTTCCATTGTATCGTACCCTACCACAAGGGGAGCGGGGCACAACTCGTCAGGGGATATAAGGATGGTAGCCCTCAAGGAGGTGTTCCCTAGCTGTAATAAGGCCACGGCCTGTCCCACAAATGTCATCATGGTCCCATTTGCCGCGAAAAGATCGGGGGTGTCGTGGTTAGGGTCGATTCTTAGCCCAGTCTTTTTTGCGACCGTTAATTGACAAATGGTTCTAGCTGAACCGCTATCAAACAGGGCTACCACTGATACATTGTTAAGGTATACCATAATGTATGGTTGCCTTGTAACGCGAGGGTTTGAGATTACGCACACAGAAGGATTGAAAGTTCTAATTAAGGGTTTCATTTCGTAATTAGGGGCCATCGGTAATGACATGGTGTCTCCACTTGGTCTGGACCTCTCATAGATTTCTAGGGCCTCTTTAGTAGTAGGCAAAGTACCCTTCCCATCAAGTAAATCTTCTAACCTGATAAGCTGAGTCCTCAATTCCTTATAAGTATTATCTTCAATCCTGTTTATGTCCCTAACTCCGATTGCTTGCACCCCTAGACGCTTATTTTTTACATTTTTCTTATGGAACTTCTGTGGCAATCTGCGAATTTTTCGTAGGAAGCCAATTGCTATGCTTATATAGGGCCAAAAATATGCTAGCGCCCCCAAAATCATGAATATTAGTGCTATGGAACACAATACTCTTACATAATACATATATGTCTCGAGCCACGACCATATCGGAATAAACCAGTCCTTGGTTACATCTACTGCTATGCCTGACGTGTTAGCCAATATTTCTGCTATTGGCTCTGTAAAATTTGTAACTGCGTCGGCGAAATTCCTAACTTGTTCATTTTTAGAGTTTTTCATTTTTTTAACGGCGAAATAACCTATTACTATGGGGATGATTCTCCTACGGCGTTCCTTGGGTATGTTGTCCCCCTCGAGTGTCCTTTTTAAGTTTAGGTGATCTAATACATACTTTTCTATCTCCTTTTCGGCGTTAGAAGGTTCGTAATCCTCTACCTGTTTCATCCATTCGATCAAACCATGGGGCTCTAATATCCGGGGGTCAACCTCAACATATTTATCTAGAATCCCCTTGAGAAACGTCTCGTCCTGTTGAGCTACTATATCGGGACCTGTACTCACATATACTTCCTCAACGTTTTGTATCTCTTCCGTATTTATTTCATTTTCTAAACCCGGTTGGGTATTGCGTATCGGGGAAGGGTAGGTCGTACTTTGACTAATCTCTGCGTGCCCACGCGAACTAGTAGATTGGTTACCACGAATATTTTCTTTATTGGGATTACCTGACGTAGTCTCTAGGGTGTCATTATTAACAGTAACCGGTAATCTCACTCGCAGGTTAGGATCGACTGAGCCCGGTGGCATTCGGTTATCAATGATAGTTTCGTTGGGGACGAATGTGAGTTGGCGGGCTTTTCGTTTTTTGTAAATCCCCGACCTATCTACCGTGGTGGTCCCTCGCTCGATCAGTGGCCATAGTGTATTTGACATCTGGTTAAGATTTTTCTGAAAAGCATAGACTTTTTGATAGCGAAATTTAACTGATGGTGTCTAGTGTTAGGTGTGGTTTGCGACCCTGCGGTTACCGAGTGCGCCCCATGAGCTTCTCCAATGGACGGGAAGAGAACGGCAATTAGTGCCACCGAAAGTGCTAAAATGGAAGAAAGTGTCCCTCTAGAGGGCACGACTCTATGTGGTGACGTGGGCCTATTTCTAAAAACATTCGGTTGGTATCTCGCATCGTTTGGTGCGTGCGAGATATTATTGCGGTGGGGTTGAACGCGATCATTATAGCGTGGGGGACCTTGTCTATTTGAGTAGAGTCCCGTTCTGGGTTGGTACCTTTGCTCCCTCCTAGGTCTATCTCGGCGATCACGTCTCCAATTGAACCTTCTTGTATTATACGATGGTGGGGGTTGTACTTGTGGTCGAGGATTTAAGGGGTATCGCTGAGAAAAATTTCTATATGAATTGTTCGAATACCAGTGACCACCCTCACCACTGATGTTCTGAGTCCCTGGGGTCAGGTTCGTGTTTCTCGCCGGTTCTACGTATGGTTGGGAAATAGCGCAAATTGCCGAATTACTATTTAATTTCTCTAGTTCTGGCTTAAGTTCCTTTCTTACCTCCTGGGCGACCTCTCTAGCTATTTCAGACCCAATGGATCTGGCTGCCTTAAGGTCCTTAAGAATATTAATCTCCCTCTTTGCCTTTGTCATAGCGTTTTCTAAATTCCTAGGAGGATCTGGGTCCCTCAAAATTTGTGCTCGTACCTCTGGGTCTAAGCTATCCACGAATGCCTCCACCTCAAAATCAGCGTATTTCCCGTCCGCGAGTGTCCCTGCTGGGTATGCTTTTTTCACTAAACGCGAGACTTTTTGTACATGTTCTTCCAAGCTGTCTCGGGGCCCCATCTTTAAGGCTTTTAAGACATCTCGAGCCCTTTTGGGTTCGTCCACATCGACTAGTTTATTACTCAATGCTGTTAGCAACTGTTCCCAGTTTGTTTTAGTCGCCGAGGGTAAACTATGGTATATCGCCCTTGCCTGGCCTATGAGATATACTGGGAGTTGCCTGCAGCATTCATCGTTATCCCAATGGTTACTAGTTGACATTACGTTAAATTCGTCTATGAATTCGGACAATGATCTTGGGTCTACTTTCCCCATATAGGGCTTAATTTGATTCATAACCACGGGGCGTTTGGACGATATGCATAGTTCGTCCAACCTTTGACCCAAGTTTTGCATTAAATCGCGGTCGGCTTGATCAAATGACATTTTTGCTCTCTTTTGGTATCTTTCCCCTCTGTTATTCGGCCGGAATGTTTTCTGGTATGGATTTGACGTCGACACTGTTACTGACTATTTCGTAGGAACCTAGATCCATATACTGCTTAATGCTAGATCCTTATCTTTGTAAAAAATTTTTGAATCTTTTCGCTTTATACGAGCTCAACAAAATAGAAAAAAAAACCTACTTTGAACAAAAATGAACAGTAAACTGGATTAAAATAAAAGCAGACTAGTATTATAATGAAGCCAGCGGAGTCTCTTGAATCTCCTAGTGGTAACATAATGGCGGAATTCCCTACTTTTATACTTCCCTTTAGGTTTGGATGGTTGATCAAGCCATCCAATCGGGGTTGTAAAATTTTATCGAAAAGTCCCGCCTTTATCGACAATGACGTAAATCTCCCCATCCAAAATTTGGAGCAATTTACGTCAATGTCGACAAGGTCTGTTCGAATAATTGCATTTTTGATCTAAACTACCGTAACTATTCTATACCTTTAATTATAGTTAAACTATGGATGAATAGGCAAAAAATTTTTGATTGTGCCTCCTCATAATAGTCTTTTGAATCATTTTTGCTTTTCCGGAAACAATTTTCTCGCTTAAATGGATTATTTCCATTAATGCCCGCTCTATGGTTCATAGGTACAGTAGGGAAATTCGTCATCGTCTCTGAACCATGCGGTAGCTTGAAAAAATGAAAGAGAAAAAATAGGATAGGAAGGAAAAAAAAATTATGACTGACAAAAATAATGGGTACTTTTGAACTTTAGATAATTGTTATATTTCTATGCGCCTGATTATGAGCTCGTTGACTTTTTGGATACTTTTTAGCTTGGTTGGATTCGAACCCACGTCTCCCAACTTCAAGTTGGTTCTCTACCGTTGAGCTACAAGCCCCTTCTAACAAGTCAAATTGACGTCCTTCACACGGAATATTACTTCGTGTGGCATAGTACGGAATGTGCATCGTATCGAAATTATAGTATCGCGGCATCGCACGAAATTGAGTCGCGCGGACTTCGCGTCATCGCCTGAGATTTTGCCTTTTTCCGGCAATACGGTCGAAACCAAACGAGTTCGACTCGTCCGTCTACGGTTGACTATCAGGCGAAATAAAGGTATTGTCCCTGATCCCTGTTACCTGTAGGTCCCGTACCCTTTTCGGGCTGGATAGCTTAAAAACTATGTCTCCGGAACCTTGGGGTGAGAAGCGCTATGGTGCCTATCTAACCACGGGTGGATTAGTGGCTTTGATGTAACTGCCCCTCGTTTGCTGTGCCATACCTGTTCTAGTGTTTCCCGGGTTGATAGGTAGTCTTTATTAGGATTAATAGTATGCCCAAATATCTTACAAAGCACAAGCAAACATGAATCAAGAAAGAGGGGGAACACACACAACTGGGCTAGGCTAATACATAGCAGCGACTCTCGGCCCGGAGGCAATGCCTTACTTTAAAGGCTAGACGTGGACGTCACGTCTCTCTCTCTGTTCCGAGAGATGACGTTTGCGGATTGCTCCGCTACACTATCATCTCCTATTGCCAACACTGCTTGTCCTACGAGTGCTGTTCAAAGCACTGTCAACTCCAGCATCTGCTATTTATACGTCAACGAAAAACTTCAAGTTGATGACGCAGAAAATTTTTGTGCTCAAGCGTATACCGGCGGACATATTGCTTCGATAACAAACGCATACGAAAACGCGTTTATTTTCAGTAATCTTTGTGCTCGATGTTTATTGTCATAAATTTTAGATTACATTACAAATTTAACCGCTGAAGATGTTTGGTTGGGAGCGGTTTCAGTTTCATACTATGAAGATATGAACTTTGATTGGGCATGGAATGATGAAAGGGAATTTAGCTACGAAAATTTTCAGAATAATAATGAAATTAATCGTAAGTTCCTTGGCTAACGGCTAGACGTGAATTTTAGCTAATGATGACGATTTGTCCATTTATATATCATCTCAAAATGGAAAATGGTCAAGCTGGAATAAGTACAATCCTTTGACATTCGTTTGCGAAATACCTTTGTCATCGTAGAAATTTTTTAAATAAATCTTATTAATTATTTGACAGCGTATTTGGTCACGCACTAAAAATATAGTCACCAAAAGAATATAAAAAATAGCTCAACAACAATACAGTTAAAAAAAAACATGTGCAGTTTCAAAAAAGGCCATTTCTTTTCGAAGCGCTCGCCTGTTGTGTTGTTGCAGGCCTGAAGTTTTTTGGGAAAACTGCCTAAACGCATCATCAATTTTGGTGACTATATTTTTGGCGCAACTGTAACCTTGTTGATGTTCTCGGCAGGCCTCGGAAGACCACTTCTATCGGTCGGCAGTAGTTCTAGCTTCCTGAAGCGTTTGAGTGTGTACGTCGGACCGTTCTGACGTTCGTCTGGAGCATTTTTGAACAGGAAATATAACCTATACACAAATATATCAGGCCAATATAAAGGAGGTAGCATCAGATGATCGCTAAACTCTGTCCGAATTTCTACAAAAAAATAGCAACAATTTTTCGACCGGTCTAGTCAAATGTTAAAAAGCAGTTTCCATCCAAATTCGAGGTCCATAAAAATTCCTTTATGAGCTTATAAGCAGTGTTGTATTCTATATATATTATAAAATTATCGCTCAAAATATAATATAACTATAATATAATATATTATAGTTTGATATTCAAACTATAATATATTATATTTTAGATATATTTTGGTTTTCAAAACTATAATATATATATTTTAGATATATTTT